>WEIU01000393.1:125195-144960 GCA_013389925.1 Aegithalos caudatus | reverse complement strand
TTTTTTTTTTTTTCTTTTGGAAGATTTCTGGGGCTGCCAGAAGTTTTCAGTGAGGTTATATTCAGTGCCTTTTAAATTTAAATACAGGTTGAGAAAAGAGTGTTTTGTTTATTAACTCAAGTTATGGGTGCTGTCAGTCTTCTGCAGGGGGGGAAAAAAAGGAAAGAAAGGTGTAACTTCAAGCACACACTGATTTGTTCTTATTACATAACAAAAGTCTATTTCTTTATCATGTTATCATTCAGTTAATAAAAATTAGCTACAATAACAGCACCAACTTAGAAACCCCTCAAAGTCCAGGGGATTTTCTTTCACAATGAACATGAATACTGTTCAGAAATACAAACAGTCAAAGGATAACTTTAGGTCTGAAAGAGAAACCTGGCAAGGGTAATTGAATAAGCCTGGATCTCCTGAATATGTCATGGTGAGTGCAGTCAACATGTCATAATTAGGTTTATTGAGGGCCATTCCAACAATCTGCTTCTATTCTTCCTGCCTTATTGTCCACAGCTAGGCAAATAGCCAGGGGACAAAAGGAATCAAGTGCTGACAAAACATGAAAGAGGAAAAAGATTTAGCTGCTTTTATCAAAGAAACTGAGAAGGACTTTGTGTAAATAAAGTAAGTAACTGGCCATCCTGCATTTAGGCAATGCCGTTTTCATTAGAATTAATTCTTGACATATTGGAAGGGTTCCAAGGGAAGGATTTCTACTTCTGACAAGTTTAATTTGTAAATTAAAAACAGTTGGTTAAACATGAGCTGCCATCAACAAAACTTAACTAAAGCCATACATGGTCAAGTCCTAAGCAGGTGAAAAAGAGAATTACTTTGAAAACAAAGTATTCCCCAAAATTATGCAAATTATTATTACTTCATAACAAATGTTTTCTATTGAGACCTTCAGCAGATAGCTGTTTGGAACTCTTCTTTGGATCCTGTTTATTTTACTATTTAAATCCTGTTAGTTTGCACAGTACTTGCTGCTTGCTCTTTATGGTGGATAAAAAAAGTGACCTCAAGGTTTTGGGATCTGCTGGGGTCTAACAGTAGAAAAAAAAAAGTAGGGTTTATTTAAAGTGCTTATGCTTTGTGTAGTAAGTGGAGAAGAGCTTTTCAGGTGGGTTTCTCCTGCCTCTCCTTTAACTCTTCGAGTGGTGGTGATTCAAATGATGGTTTTGTTTGGGCACAGGGATGAATGAAGTATTCTCTGGATTCATACATGGCAGTTTAATTAGGACCATCTCAGCACTGCCATCCTTGTCTGGGAGATTCCTGCAGAATCCTCCTTTTAATGAAGTCAATGTGAGCTTCTTGCTGCCTTAGTGAGAGTAGGATTGGTCCCTCTGGGCTGAGCACAGGAGAGATTATATCAGAGCATGTGCTTTGGGGCCATACCAGTGGTCTTTTAAGATTAAAGAATTAACATATGGTCACATTTTCATTCTCTTGTACAGCTTTTAATTTTCCTGTAAGAAAATGTGGTTTTTTTCAGTTTGTATGTGTGAAAACTAGACACCCCTGCTCTGTAACTGTCTCAAGTGTTTGTTTGCTGAAAAGTTTGTCACTGAACATTTCCTGCCAAAAACCTACAAAACCTACTGTAAATTTAGTCTTAAGGTTAAGCAGATGTAATATGAAACTTGTAGAAGGATTTTTTTTTTTAAACACACATAAATCCCTTTCTTCAGAACTTTAGAATGTCTTGAAATTAAATCGGGAGACTGAAATTTATGAAATAAAAATTCAGTGCAGAAAACTTCATAAAATACGTCCAAAGTCTTTTGGTGCTTCCTAGGACTCTGCAATTAGAACTAGCAGCTTTGGGAGAGCAACTGTCCTGCAGAGGGGCTGGAATGCTGAGAGCACAGTTCAGTTTATCTGTGTGCTTTCCCATAGGTTGGAGTTTTGCTGGAAATTCAAACTTATCTTAGAGTTTATATCTAAGATTTTTTAATCTAAGTTTTCTAAGATTTGACTTGATTTTCAGTTTTGGTGATCTTTTAAGATTTTTTTCTTAAAAACAAAAAAAAAAGGCCAGGCTTGGTTTCATTGATCTTCTCTCCAGAAACATTCTGGGCTCTTAAACACAAGTTAAAAGTTTTGATAAAATGTCTGGAAGGAGGTTGGGTTTGGGCAGGAGATGAAGGAGGAGGTGTCCATCTGCATCAGGCTCTGCATAAACTCCAGGAATGGTGGCACTCTTGGTAGCAAAGAGCAGATGGTCTGACTTTTGGGAGGACTGTTATTTCCACCCACAGGACATAGATACAAGGGGAATGCTGTTCTTCAAAGTTTGAGTTGGCTACTTTCAGTCCATTCCCTGAAGATAAGAATAGATTGTGATTGTTAAGCTCTAAAATATTTTGGTTCATTTTTTTCAGGTTATATATTTAATTTCTCCCTCCCCCCTTTCCCCCCCGCTTTTTTTTTTTTTTTTTTGTTTTGTTTTGTTTTGTTTTGTTTTGTTTTGTTTTGTTTATTAACAATAATATAAACCCACTCCCAGTATTAAATTACTTTGTATAGGATTTACTACTGAAGTTGCAGATAATAAAAGAAGCTGGATAATCAGACATTCAAGCGTGGTGGTGAAGCTATTTAAATGAAATCCAAAATGACAAAAAGCAGAGAATAGCTGAATCCATTTATCACAAAATGTTCTTGTGGTGTTTGTCACAAAATTTTCAGGAAAATATTGTCCAGAAACACGCATGCCCCAGGCAGTGCTGGAAGGACAGCTAATTGTAAGGCAGTAGGGCTGGCTGTGTGCATGCCCCTGTCCAGCGTGAAGTGCCTTGTCTCTATGAATGGCTCTGTTCTGCTTTGTATCAGCAAAGAACTGGTGTAATACAAAACACTAAGAAATCCATTTGCTTATGTTTCAAATTTCATGGTGGTTCTTGATAATTCAATAATGATAATGACAATAATAAATGGTCCCTTTGGTTCACAAAACATAGCCATTTATCTGTTTTTACAGTAGTGAATATGTAAGATGACTTGAATAATATTTTTCTGGTTTGCCCAGCATTAGGCTATTCTAGAACCATTATTATACTACACTATGTATGTTTTATGTACTGATAGAGGCTGGAGTGACAGATCAGACAAAATATGAAACAAATTTAATAGGGAAATCAATTTTTTTTCCTGATTTTAGTGTTGGGGGGGTGTGTGAATGTATAAGGATAAAGCAATTTACCAAAATTTGAAAGACGGAAAGCATCTAAGCTATTTTGTTTTATTGGGCTGATTTGTAACATGTTCTAAATGGAAAGTTTAGCTACTCTTGCTGGAGACTTGTTATATAGGTTTACATGTCTAGTTTATACATTATAGTCAGGAATTGTTGTGACACTTTGCTGTATTCCTAGACTGTGTTATGAATAAGAGCAGTTTGTATCAAAGAAGATCTCTATAGGCTGCAAACCTCCCTACACTGCTAGTCAAGAGAGGACAGTCTGTGTGTTTGGTGCTTGTTTCAATAATGTAATAATTGTGGCAATTGGTGTGTGAGTAGATTTGACTTAGTAGTTGTGAGCTGATGGGGGTGAAAATGCAGGTCTCAGCTCCTGTAATGACACCTGTCATGGGGAGATCCCTCATCCCTGCTGGTGGTGAGGCTGGGGCTGTGGGAGCTGTCTGTGTCTGAGCTTCACCTTTGCCTTGTGAAGCAAACCAACCTGGTGGCACCTGGCTGGGCCTGCTTCTCTGGCCTTCTGTGAGGCTGTGGCACAGAGGAGGCTGCTGGGTGCGTGGTTCAGGGCTGGGAGCTGCCTGAGCAATCCCTCAGCCTGGAGCAAGCCTTTGGGAAGAACTTTTCCATCTGCAGCCCCGAGCTCGTGCCATGTGTCAGGCTGCCGCTCAACCGGCTGCCCCCACTGTACCCGCAGCCTTGCTCTGAAGTGCACTGCATCTGGGAAACATTCCTGCTGTAGAGTGGAGGTGGCATATAAATGACTATTTCTAAATGTACTGTGACGCAGTTTTGCTTCCGATGCCCTTCCCAGGCTGTGATTTCCAGAAGAGGAATTCCAGTGGGGCCGAATGTTTTATGTCGACAGCTAATGGTGTAATCGAGCCTATTGTACAGAGCTGCCTGTGAATGTATGAAGAAGAGTGAAACTAATAAAGTGAAGCATGGAAAATATAGGGAAAATAAATTAGCTAATATTTTTTGAAATATGTGTTAGAAAATATAACACTTCTGAAACAGAAGAGTATCAGGTATTAGAGGAGCACTGCAGCAGTGGTGTTTGACATTAAATAAATCTCAAAGTTTTGAGGGTCTTGACTAGTGTTAAAGCAAGATTGCAAACCAGGGTAGCTCAAAAGAACCCCTCCAAATTTCAGTAATACCGTTAAGTTAATGCAGTACAGTTGAGCAGTTTTCTAGCAGGCTGCTCAACATATGGCTTTGTATTCTGAAAAAAAGGCAATTTAACCATACCGGTGTTGGCACTGAAACCTCCAAGTCTCTTCTGCCCCTCTTCTGCAGCTGAGACCTTTTCTTCTGTTGTATGTTTTTCATTACTGTGCTGCTTCCCTCCACTTCACAAATGCAAGATGCTTTTCCAGAGTTTGTCAGTACTGAATTTCTAGCTGGATGTTTAAGGTCAAAGTTCTTCACGTTCTGGTGAGTAATAAAGATTCTGATCCAGGATTGGGATGATGAACACTCTTGCTGAACAAGGCAGGGGTAGGGTAGCAGTGAGGAGTAAAATAATAAATCCCAGGAAGTGTTGATGAGGGAAAGTCTTGTGGCAGATTGCACACAGAATTAGGCTTGAGTGGATGCAATTGTAATGAGAAACCCTTCTTGCAGAAGTGGAGCTAAAAATGTGGTTTGTGTTTTTCCAGGTTGTTTGTACTCCTACAGCCTTCTTAGTTATGGGAGACACCAGCACAATTCTTGGTGTGAATGCACTCATAAGTCACTTTTACACTGTTATGAGTATAGCTAATCCTCTTTCATGGGGGAGTAATTCTGCTGCAAGGAAACAGCCTTGTATTTGTTAAGTAAATTATTTCTGTGTAAAGAGAAATCTGAGTCTATAAATAATAAGTCAGAATTTATAAAGAAGACGCCTGGGAACTTCTTGTTTCTGTGTACTTGCATTGTGGCTGTAATTATATTACATTATATTTTATGTTGAAGCTTCTCATTTCAATTTTGTATTCCTGCTGTTTAAAAGAGAAAATAGAAGACTTCATAGGCAGAATTAAGAAGTTCAATAAGTTTTCCTAGTGCAGCTTCATAACTCTCAAATAATACTAGCAAGTCAACCTAACAAAATCCCCAAGTATTGTAATTTAAAACAAAATATTAGAGACCTTTAGGCAATTAAGAAAGTTGAATACGCACACATTTTAATACAATACTGAATTCATTAGGAAAATGTAAATCAATAGCAATTTAAGTAAAGAGGTTTTTATTCTCTAGGCACTAAAATGCAAACTCCTAAACGCGTTTTGTCTTAGGGGGAAAAAAAAAAAGGCAAAGTTAACTTGCTGATTCCTTTTCTTTATAACTCTGGAAAGAACTATATTAAAACTATTTGTTTCTTTGGTCTGAGAGTAAGGGTGAAAGTTTAAACCCCAAAGTGTTTTTTGTGGACGCGGGAGCAAGGAGAAGCTGAGCTGGACCCCAGCATTTTGCCAAGGGTTAAGGCCTGATGAACTCAATAGGATGTTGATGCTTTTTAAACACATTTAGCCATATTAACTTATTTTCTGTTGTGGGGATGTTTGCGTTGTTTTTTATTTGTTTACTCTTGTTTGTTTGAACTAATCACCACTTAAGTAAAAGCCTCTCTGCCTGCCCTGCCTCCTCTTCACCCAGCATTTAGCCATGGTGACCAGTCAGGCATAAAAACGTGCTTATCTGCAAATGAATGGCAGCTCTTTGCTTCATTAAAGCCTCTTTCTCTTCTGGCACTCGCATTGTGACCCTTTGATATTAATTCAAAGGGCAATTAAAGAATGCGGCCCATCTTTGAAGTAGAGCATTCAGGGCAAGGAATGGGATGAACCTGGGACTCTGATGGACTGTGCACATTCAACAGGCCTTTTCAAGGCAGTTTGAAGTGACTCAAAGAAAATGGGCAGGAGAAGGTCAAAGAGAAAAAAGGGGCTAAAGAAACAGTCTGTATTTGTTCGAAGTATTAGCCAAGCAAACTGCAAATAGCAACAAAATGAAACAGTTAATAGAGCAGCCAGACAGAGGCATGTCAATCACTTAACTTGAACAGCATTGGGCTAACCAAGGCTTCAGTCCACTGTGTTATCTAATTATCTTGGGAAAGCCAGTAGCTGGAAGTAATAGTATTGTATTTCTTTCTGCTTACTGCTCAGAAAAGGTGATAAATACTCACAGCTTCATAATTATTCAACATATATACATAAAGAGTGGTGGGTTGGTGGATTGTAGGCAAGCTGCTAGTAGAAAACCAACAAAAAACCCTTCTCAATTAACCTGAGATGCAGAATGTGAGCATTAGCATGTTTAAAAATCATGTAAGGGCTTGCTTATGGAGCGAACTAAAGACACACATGGTTTCCTCTAGAACAAACCTTAAAGACAAACACATTTACAAACCTTGGAGCATTGTTTTCGATCTTTCCTCCAAATATAGTTTCAAACCACATATAATGTTAAGGGTCAGACTTTAAACCACAATAAACAATGAGATTAAGAGCCAAGACTGCAACTCTCCTTACTTAGCATATGCTGTTGTACCTAAGCTATGTAGCACACATGGTATGAGGTTCCTGCCTTATTTTGCCCTAACAGGGTAAATTAAGGACAAAGTTTTGCATTTGCCTCACAATTTTTTTGGTATTGTTGGTTAAATTATCCCCATGGGGCTTGATTTTCCGCTGACCCAAATTTGCACATGAAAAACAAATACATGATTTTATTTGCCCAAATGGATGTGCCCATAAACAGGCATATTTTGAAGTCGTGGCGTAAGAAAAGATTCCTGGACTTATCTTCATAGTTGCATTAAATTGTCAAATTATTGAAACAAGGAAATAATAATGAATTTGCAATGTGAGAAAAGTGCTCTGGCCTTGATCCAGATGATACAGAAGATTGTATAATAAGACATGAGAAGAAGTGTGTGGCAAGAACCATCTTGAAATATGTGAAGTTTTGCAACATTACTGAGCTACTCGCATCTCTGAGGTGCTTTTTTGGTCTTGATTTTTTTTTTTCTTTCCTTTTTCTTTTTGTCTGTTTTTAATGTGAATGGATTTTAATTGGAAAGAGTGGCTGTTGCTTTCTACTGGTTAAATCTGTTGCACAGGTTTGCATCAGTTTGCTGGTGCTAATGCGACCAGCTTTGTGTAAATGTAACTTCAGTCTCCAGCATGATCCTGTTTGGTGGGATCCCACTTGCATTAACAAGCCCTAAGCTGTGTAGCAAGATTGGGTGGTACACTTGGTTTAAAATTATAAAGAATTTGAGCAAAAAAATGCTCTACACACATGAAATGCACAATATACAATATGACTTAACGCATGTTAAAAAAGTACTCCATCAACAGCTGGTAATGGTTTACTGTGGAGAAGGAAGAAATAATTTTTTGTTGCTGTTGTTGAGAAAACAAAAGCATTGGCACAGTCAAAAAAATCACTTTTGTTGAGATTTGCATGCTAAATTTTAACCAGAGGGACCATTTTTTTTCCTGGCTACATTGCACCCTCCTTTGAACTTCAGTCTAACAAATAATCTAAAAGGCTATTCAGTGTGGTTGTGCTTGTAGGAAGGGTTCGGCCATCATACAAGAAGAAATATCATATTTTCTTTTATAGTGGCCACTGTATTTTCTTTTTTAGGAGCAGAAAAAAGAGAAATTCTTGTATATGGTAGGCATAGCACTGTTTTCAAGTTGCATAGTGATAGAAAAAATGGCACTGTGTGAACACTTCACTGTCTAAGAATTCCAGCTGGAATAACTGTACAGAACCGATGACCTTTGTTTTGTATGAGTCCCTCCTGATATCCATAGGGTTTTATCTGTAGTCTGTTGGAGCCAAAGCCATAAATTAAATTAGTTTGGTTTTAAAAGGTTTCCCTCTTATAGGAGGGATAAGGCTTTATAAGGATCCCTCTGAATATATCAAGACTGACAAAGTATCATTTCATCAGCTGAAAATAGGGAGGATTTCTACAAGGAGCATAGAGCCTTAGCTGTTGCAAGCTGCCTTGCCTGTCTCTCCAGCTGGATTTGGACCAGGATCCGTGGCAGTGGCAGTTCTGTTTGGTATAGTTGGCTAGCTGGCTGTTTTCATCATCTCTCCTTTGATTTTAAGCTGTTTTCATATTATCTAAACTTCTTTCTTCCGCTGCGAATGGAAACTGTTCTCACTCCCTGGGGTAGCTGTATTTTCCCAGGGCAAGGAAGGTCAGTGCATGTCCCAGAGGGGTGGTTCCTTCTCCTGCTGGATAGCATACCAGTTCAATAGGCTCTGAGAAGGCAAAATTGGGAGAGTAGGACTGCAAAAGAAAGCATAGTCTTCATGTTATGACCAGAGCAAAAGAAGGATGGCTGGATGGAGTCAGCTGAGCTGACAAAAGAAAACAGAAAGCGCTGAAGTCCCAGACATGTGTTATGTATTATCTGAGCATACATCAAACCACTTAAACACCCTGTTCTGTTCAAACTTGGAGAGGTGGAATACCTGCTCAAATCCCATTAGCATGAGTTTTGGGGAGCTTTGTTTCCTCCTTAGACTTTGGTTTCAAACCAAGCAAGGCCTGGATGCAACATGCATTGGTGGGACAGGTGCTGCAGCCAGGGTCTTGCTTGGAACAGGTTTTTTTCTTTGTCTCTACAAATGGTTTTGTCCTACAGAAATCTGTCTAATTGTCTGATCCAAGGGAGCCATCAAGCCCCAAACCTTGAAAAGAACCCCATATTGTCTGGGGTATGTTGTCTTTTGGAAAGAGGAAAGAGCATTTTAGGTCTTCTCAGACATGCATAAGGATTTAATAAAACCCCCAATCTTTGATTATTGCTGCTTGCCTGGGAGAGTTCCCTAGATATTGTGTATGTGACTGAGTCCCCTCTGTCCATGAGATGGGTGTGCTTTGAGGCACTGCCCTGGGCCACTCCTGACAGTCAGCCAGGGGACCTGAGACGTGGGGTGGGTTCTTGGGATGCACCCCTCAGGGGGGAAGTGGGATGCTTGAAAGCACAAAATTTCTTGTCTGGCTATTCCCCCACGTAATTAAACTGAAGGCTAGTTAAGCTGTGTGGCAAGAGGTAGAACCTGAGCATCTTTTCTGTGAAACTGGCATCTGGTTTTCCTTGTTGGTACAAGTGCCTGATGTGTCTGTCATCTTTGAATTCTTCAGTGACTGCTGGTTTGTGCTATGTGGATTTAGCTTTAAAAATACAAAACTTATTTTTAAGCTGCTTTTCTCTCAGAGCTTTTGGGAGATATTTTTGCCCATCAAGAAAGCAGAACCAGCTCTTAGACTCTAACATCATAATTACTGAGGCTATACTGCATTTTCTGAACAAAAATAGCAGGTAGCCTCTTTGCTCTGCTAAAACCACTCATTTGCTGTGTCCCAGTGTTGAGACTGGAGGCCTTTTATTTGCTGGTGTTCCTTCCCAGACGCTGACTGCTGTAGTGCTGTGTGTGCAACGTACACTCGATACATCATCCAAGCACTGGAAAGCATTCATTCCCTTTGTGCAGTCTCTCAGGTCTGATGTAAAACAGGCAGAAGTGCAGCAATTCCTGCCATAACGTAACATGATTCCAGGAATTAGAAATTTCCAACTCTGAATCTACTCGGAAGCGGCAGCACGTCCTGTGCCGGCAGGGATGGGCTGGTGGCGGGCTCTGCACCCTCTCCTTGTAGTGCACAGTGTGTGTATGTATGCATTGTATGGCTGCAAGCACAGAGGGTACAGAGAGGAGGAATAGATGGCAATATAAATGTATCTGGTTTTTTTCACTGTAGACTCTGAAACTTCTTCCAAGAATTAAATCTAAAACCACCAAGTGTTAGCTAGAAAGTGGTTCTGAGTGCCTCAGCCGAGAGGCTGGATCCTGCTGACATGGGAATCAGTGGAAGTTTTGCCTCTGGCTTTTATGGCTATGGGACTGCATCTGAAAAAATGCTGTAAAGTGATCTGAAAAAAGTTGTGAAGCTGCAGAAATAAACAGACAAATCTGAAAAGCATGAAAGGAGTTTTTTAGAATATATTATCATTCATGGGGAGGTTTGTTGTAACATCAAATTGCTTAAATGTTTTACAAAGCTTGGAAACAAAAGGTTAAACTCTAAAGGACTACCTTTAGGTTTGTTTTTTCTTTAATCTGTAAATCCACTAAACAAAAAAAAAAAATCAATTGTACTCAAATTCAAATAACAACAAGTTAAAAAGAGGTGAGAAAGGCTTAATAAAACATGTCTAAAATTAATTATTACTAGAAAATAAGTTTTTTCCACTTGCAAACAATTGACATGGTTTAGGAATCAAGTCTGGGGTCAAAGGGTCTTGATGGCCAAGTCAAAGGGCACCCAGAGATGTATATTAATGCATGTCAGCTTCTAGATCCTAGAGTCAAGCAGTAGTTCATAAAAGAAACAAGGCATCTTAAGAAGAAGTGTTATTAGCAAACATCAGGTCAAAGTTTATCTTTGGGTCAGTGTGTACGGGAGGGTCATCCATTCATGCTCCTAACGCAGGCGTTATCCGTAAAGCTGCCTTGCCGCAAGATGTAAAGGGAAAATAGAAAACCGAAGTTTTAACTGCGAAAACGTGGCAATTTATCAGAAAACTTTGCAAAACTAAGACTTAAATTGAGCATCCTTAGTGGAGCAAAGGAAAATAGGAATTTTGTTTCAATTATTCTTGGTAGTGTTTTTTTATTCGATTCCTTTTTAAATCCAAAGATAAAACTTAATTTTGTATGGACATGCAGGATTCTCAGCAACGTCTTTGCACTCTTGCCTGAGTCAGAGTTGATGCTATAGGGGACAGACATGTCTTTCTTTTGAAAGGACCAGTATAGCCAATGTCAAACCCTTTGATGTGGAGGTATTGTAAATCTTTCCACGTGATCCTTCCTGGAAGCCATGGATTTCCTAAGAAGCGCGTTGACCAGTTCATCCCATTTACAACGCTACTTCTGCAGCTCTGCTTTCTCCTCTTCCCACCGCCTTGGGTGTGGGAACCCTGGCGCCCAGGGCAGCCGTGGCCGGGGGCACTCCGCCACTCAGACCTGGAGGAATGCTCCTGCTGTGCCGGAGCACACAAAGGCTGCCTACTTGCTTTGACAAGCCCATGCTGCAGAAAATCCTTGCAATCTTTTGTGCTTCGTGGTGTTGACTTATTTTAGTTCCACGCTAAGATGCTCCCCATTGAAACAAGCCAAAAAAAAAAAAAAAAAAAAGAAAAAATGGAATACGGTTCTTTTAAAAACTGTTATTCTGATGCCTTTAGGAGGCACTTTGCCTGACTTTCTAAAGAGATGTGTTTGAACGGTGCAACTTTACTTATGCTTTGGAGGGGAAGAGAAGGGCATAGCTGAAGGAATAATAAATATGACTGTTCACTAAAGCCCATTATGTTTGCATTGAATGGCGATTAAAATATAATGTGCAATAATAACTGAGTATTTCTGGGAACCAGTGTGACAAGAGGTGACAGAAAAGAGATTATCTGTTGGACTTTTACTTAGTGTATAGTGTGAATATTGTAGACCTGAATTCTGCGTTTAGTACATACGTTGTGCTCTGGAAAGTCCTGAGCTCCATCAGGACTGAGACATCAGCATAATCAGCATAATGGAAAGCCTTGGCATGCTCGGGAAAACATGCATGTGTTTGCTGCTCTTCAGTGCAGTTATAATAGAAGAGTTCCAGACTCTTAATTAAGTTTTTGAATTTTGTGTTGGTTAAATATATAAGGAAAGTCTTATATATGAGAAAAGCCCTTGAGCTGTAACAGTCAAATGTTTTTTAGACAAAATACATTTCCTGTTGGACCCTGGCAGTCAGACAAAAATTACTTTTTGGGAACACATCATATTTGCTAGGAAAAGTTTCCTGACTCCAGATGGAATTCCTGGTTGGGACTAGAGGATAAAGTGCCTGTCCTGACTGCTGTGAGCAGATTTTTTTGAAGCCAAAAAAAAAATTTCCCCCTTTACTGAGGTAAAAGCTGTAACCAGACCTCTCTAGGTCCTCCAAGTTCCTCCAGTTCATCTGTGTAGCTACCCTCTATTGGGTATCTGGACTGTGGGAGAGTCAAAGTCCAATGCTTGGGGCTTATTTTGGGGTGGTATGGGTTAAGTTTTTGGTTGTTTTTTTGGTTGGTTTTTGATCTGTACTTTTTCAAGCACTCATTGGACCTCCTGAAGGGTGGAAATAGAGCAGGATTTACTGGTCTCATAGACTGTTCAGTTGGTCTCCAATCTAAAGTGTCCTGAGCAAGTGCCATGACCACACACCTCTCCCTCTAGAAGACAAATGATTCCTTCTCTCTTTTCATTTTTCTCAAAAGACTTTAACTAGATTTTGGGGTTTTTTTCCACTAGCACAGAATTGGGAAGGTGGCGGAGAAAGCTGGGAAGGAGAAATGTGAAATGAAGAGAAGGGCAAATATTCCCTCTCTCACCAAGTTGCAACCATGGTCTGAAAGCATGAAATGACATCAATTGGAAACATACCCAAACAGCAGAGCAGCTGAACCTTTGCTGCTATAATCTGTCATGGCTCCACTGAAGTTAATTTGAAAGTCTGCCTGTTCCTAAATAGGTGCAAAGGCCTTCCAGTGAACTGTGTGTTACCATAGGAAATCATATTAAAGGGAACGGCATTTTGGGAATCTGTAAGTTGTCACTTTTGTAGCTGCATTGAGTTTTATATAAGCTCTCAGGAAATTTGTGGGGTTTTTTACTTTGTGAGAATATCTGTACTGCTAAACAGAGAGTTGAAACTCTGTAAAATACTTTGTGCTAGAGCCTGGTCCTGACAGACTTCTGCTAAAAAATGTGAGCTGCGTCATGGGAACAGACTCCTGAAACCATGTTGTACGTGCGGTGGCAGAATTCAGAAAGCCAAAAGTTTGTTCAGTGTCTTTGTGGACTTCAAGGCTAAGGAGGACTGTGGGAATCTTGGTTCCTTCAGTGGCTCAGCAGGATCAAATTTACTTCTAATTCTTTCTCCCTAATTTTGTTGCAAAAGTTAACCAAATAGCTTGAGCTTATCAGACAAAATTATGAGTTTATCATGTTCCCAATGAAGCTCATGGCAGCATTACTTGACTACAAGATGGTGCCCACTACAATAATAAACAATTACTTTAAAAGAGGAAAACAACTGAATGCCAATTAAGACAAGCATCAGAATGACAATGTTCCATTTTTCCACTGTACTGAGGATGAATTTTGTCCAAGGGTTTACTTTTGAAATTGTTTTGAATTCTGCCTTTTAATTTATTAAATGAATCCTTCTTAGGAACTTGATTGCTAATTCACTTTAATTTAGAAAAGCCCCACTGTCTTTGGATGTAGTCAGAGCCCTCAGGGGTCTATAAAACTGTCAATAGGGCTGTTAATTTGGCTTTTCTTTTTTACTTATGGCTTAAAGCTTAATTGTGAGAGCTGGGAAGATGCCACAGTTTTGGCTTGCAGGGACTCAGTGTCTTATGGGTTTCAGATTCCATCAGAAGTCATAGGAACCCTCCTGCTGCTGCTGACATGCCAAGCTGGAAAAGCTGCAAAAATCTGAGGAGGACCAGGGGTTTGCTGAAAGTGAGTCCCCACCTGGTTTTCATGCTGGATTCAGAGATGGACAAGAACCAAGTCACTCAGTCTAAATGTCCCTCAGCTTTGGGTGGGTCTGGATCCTGATCAGGATCTGAACTTTTTGTGCCTTAGGCTTGTCTCTAATTGAATCCATGCAAAACCAGACATTTCACATGACTTTGATGCAAAACCATAAATAGGCCCATTTTTTATTCAAAACGAACTCCAGGTTTGCTTAGAAAGATCACAAACCTCCTACTAAACCTTGATGGTCCCAGACTATAATAAAAAATTGAAGTCTCCAATGCAATAACATTCCTGGAGGCAAAGGTGCTTGATTTTTGTCTTCCTAGTTAAATGTGTTACTGTTCAGAGGCAGGCAATGATGTCCCACTTGTTGTGAGTTGGACAGAAGGTGGTCTAGACCCTTTCTTACACATACCGTGGTTGTAATTAAGTTTCTTGGGTTAGATCTCGATTAAAAAAAAAAAAGTCTTAAAATCTTAGTGGTGCTTCCAGTGGTTTTGTGTCTTATATAGAAGAGTATAGGAATACCTCCAAGTGATATGGGAATAAAAATGCAAAACAAAGCATGGAAGCTTGGCTGAGATTTTGTTCGAGTTAAAACACTATCTGCAAACTCTTTTCCTGAGCAGTCAGATTGGAAAAGAATCAACCCAACTCTAGATGTCTGAATGTTGCAAAACAGTTTTTGAGTTGAAGGAGACTTTCAAAAAGTGCAAGGATTTTGGCAATACAAATTCTGGTACCTAAGCAGAACAGCATGACTGTTATTTAATTTTAATGACAGATGCAGGCTCTTCTTTGAAAATCCCAATCTGAGCATTTACTGTGAAGTTATCCACTGCACATATTGTTTAATCCATTTATATGTGATCATAAATGTTAGAATTAAGTGAGTGTTCATCAGAACACAGTCTGGGTCAAAGTTTGTTTGTAAAATATTGTTTGGCAGCTGCCCTTAGACTGTGATTTGGAAAGTCTGACTGGAGTGTCTGAATAGGTAATTGTCACTGAAAACATCAGAAATGTTTCCAGGCCATCTGTCACTCAGCCACTTGTTGTTATTTGTATTTCTATGGTAAACAGGAGCCCTGCTCATGGACTGCCACTGTGCTGGGGGCTGTACCAACACAGATCTTGGGATTTCTCTGTGAAAAGGACCTAATGATGTAAGCACATGGAGGTGCACAGACATGTTTAGACTTTTAAGTAGCGATGGAGGCTATTGAGCTGTATGATGAGCAGTGGTTTGAGCTCACTGGTACCCAAACTGCAGCAGATGTTGGCAAGCTGTCACAGTAGCAAAGTCCCTCTAGAATTCCTGTCTCATTTGATATCTAGTGAGGCAAGTAATGTTCTAGGCTTCTGCTGTGAGCCCAAAGGCACAGCATTTATGTGCTACCAGGCACAGAGTAACTCTGATTACTTGGACAACAGTAGAAGAAGGCAAAAAAGGTCCATTACCCTCACAGGGAAACCCTCTTTCATTTGTTTGTGATCCCCTTGGGCAGGATTAAACCTGGGACCCTGGACCTCCCTGTCCTGCTTGTCTAACAATAAAAAGGAAGCCACTTAGAAAGGCTGCCAAGAGCTGGTTTCTCTGTTGATCGTGGTTTTCCTTTGCAGACACGGGAGGCTGGCTGGCAGAGTGCAGCTTTTATTCTTTTCTGTTTCTCTGCTGTTGTGCAGAGCTCACTCTGGCAGGCTCCCCCTGGACACATCTGGGGCATCTCTCAGGCCCCTCCGTCGGGCTCTGTCCGGCTGGGTTGCAGGCCAGGTTTTGACTTCCTAATCTGTGTTAACTACTTTAATGTGGCTCTCAGCAGGGTTTGACCTAAAGCAGGCAGAAAATCACATCTGACAAGCCATAGGGTATGAATTGAAGAAAAAAAAATCAGCTTTTTAAAAATTTGCTGTCAAATAGAAGGAAAGAGGGTGATTTTTGCTGAAATTCAGTTGGGTTTCAATGCTCGTCTTTTCTAGGTTTCCTAGAAAAGCCCAGCAAAATATGTGCTGCTTGTTTGCAGCCCAGCACAGCCCATGACTGTGTGTTAGTGGTTGCAGTTGTTCCAGAACTCATCATGGAGGTATTTCTCTTTCAGGCTGGATTTACAAGATGAGTTACTCAAGCTTCCATTTCAGGACCTGTTATGTTTTCATATAGTGGCAGGAAAATGCCAAGCACTCTGGAGAGTCTGCTTTCGAGGAGCCCTCTTGGTTTTGAATATGCTATAATATGGTGTTTTCAGGAGAAATTAGAAACAAAGAGAACTACTTTTTTTCTCACCTAAGAAAGCTCTCTGGTTGAATGTTTTGTGATGGAACTATTAGGACTCTCACTTGTGATGTTCCTGGGTACCCAGCATTGCATGTATGAGTCTTTGCAGGCTGTGGTGCTTTTAGTTGAGTAAAAGTAGAAGCAAAAAAGAACTCTGAGTGGTGCCAGAGCACTGGAAGGCAAGATGAAGCAGAAGCCAGGATTTTTATAACTGATATAAAGCTTCTCCCAGATCTCCTGCTTCCCACTGAAATGTTGAGGACCTCTGGGGATACACAGAGAACCTTTAAATAGATGCTATCAATTAACCCTACAGCCTAACAATTTGAGATAGCTGATTTTACAGAGATGAAAGACTGTAGCTAAGAAACTAGGCATTTTAACTTTTCTGGATTCATCTATTTGCATTTTGGCAATTTTCCCCCCTAATTTTAAACATTACAAATCTGATTTGGGGCCACTTTTAGTATTATCTTTGAGAATTTGCCCTATTTCTGGAGGGTAAAACCATCAGTTTTAATGAAACCATTGATTTTCAGTGTGTGGGAGATCATCTAAAACTGAGCACCTCTTCATGCTCCAAAAAAACCCCACAGGAACTTCCACTGGGCTCCCCAGTCGAGCAAAAGGAACTAAAGTAAAAATTCTTGTGTCTTCTGAGTGTGGACATTCCTGATGCCTGAGAGTAGGTGAGGGCTACATCTGAGTCTGGAGGATGGGTCCAACGACCACTGACACAATGTGACTTGCATTTAATACTGGGAATGTAGAACTAGATTCTTCAGTCTCTTCCTTTGGGAATGGCAAGGAGCAAACAAGTTGTATGTGTGGTTTTGCACCTTATATCACTTTAATACTCTCTGTTTAGACAATCATGTCACTTTAAGTCATTGAAATTCTGGATGCTTATGTTGTAGGGAGACTGTGGTAGGGGAAAAAAGGGAAATTAGTGAAAATATATTTTGTAATGTTAGTGTCCAAACAAAGCCTACAGGATTCATCAACAGGCATCCTACCACTTCTGCTGTATGTGTATGGTGAATAGTTGAGAGAAGCCAGTGTGTATATTACACTAAATTTGGTGCAGAATTACTTTTTCAGTTTTTGGGACTGCTAATAATTCAGAGAGACAGTTATAACTTGGTTAATATATGTAGATGTTTCAAAGCTAGTGATATTAAGTATGTGTATACTTAGTCAAATAATTTTTGACATCTCTCCATTAGGCATTCACTAGCAACCATTGTTCCCGTAGGTTTTCAAGAACATTTATCAGCATCTGTCAACAAGTAGTAAATGAGAGCAAATGTACGGGAATTGCAGATGTCTGTGGTGTAGAGACTGGATCCAGAGTGACTCCCAGCTGGCACATTTTCCATGCTATAAAGGTGCTGTGGGTCTGGCTGCAGCCCAGCACAACCCATCACTCCCTTTCATCGACTGCTCTGAGGTCAGCTGGTGAGGGGCTTTGTTCTAGTGTTNTTTTTTAATGGGATTGAAAAATTCTGAATTTTCTTTGGAATAGATAGCAAGCTGTATACCTTGCTTCATTATTAGCAAGCCAGGGTCCATGTCCTCAGAGCACTGTGTTTGTGCTTTATTTTCTCATGTTTGTTTAGTGTCTGTATTACAGCAATGCTCTGGTCAGGTGACATCTGTGAGCTCCAACAGCTTTTGTGAGGTTGGTAGGAGACAGTCCCTGGGAAGTGTAATTAAAGGATGATGCCAGGAGCTCATGGGCATGCAAACCTCACAGGGTGAGGAACAAGGAGGACCTGCAGGTGACCAGTTCCTGGATGGACTCAAGGTAATTACTGTAACAACATCACAGGCCCTGTAATGAATGAAACAGCATTGTGTGCTTCAGGGAGTCTTGGACACAGAGTCCTGCAACCCCCATGGTGGCACCCAAGGTAGGGGCTGGAATGAGAAACCCCACAGGAAGTAATACAAAGAGGTACTGAGCACCCTGCTGCTATCCCCTTGTAGGGTCCTTTTATCCCAAACACTGGAACGACCATAAAGGCATGGGCTGTCTTTGACCAGCAGGACTGGAGGGCTCAATACCCAGTAGGACCAGGTTTCATGACAGAAGATGATGGATTTTGAGGTCAGCACCCCAATTCTTATGTAGCTGTGATGGAAGTGACCTAAAGTTACTATCAGCTTTTGCTGGAAAAGAAGTATTTGGCAGGAGTAGGTAGTGTCTTTGAAAATCAACCACAGGAAAATATTTGATGTAAAAGATAAGCTATTTTTATTGACTGAAATCTGAAAGGTGGAGGAAAAAAAGTCAGTACTTATAGTTTTCTTTCACAAAAATATCCTGCAAACTTAAGTGATTTCTAGAGGAAATGGAGTTGTATACAGTGACAAAATCCAATATTCTGTTTAAGGAAAAAAAAAGAATCTGGAAATATTTTGGCCATTCCAAGTCCTGAAAGCGAAAAATAGAGATGGTCATATAACTCAGTAGAGGGTAGAAGTGGCTTGAGGGGTGGTCTGGCTGCACCTGTGGGTTTAAGAAGAAGTGATAAACTTGATTTCCCACTGAGACTTTGAGGACAGTAATCATGACATGGAGATGAAACAATATCTACAACAGCTTGCTCTACTAGTGTTTGGAATCAATAATGTTATTAATTCAGGTGCTAGAACTAGTTGAGACAAATAGAAAGTTTATTAAAACATTCTATTTTTTTTTATATTTTTTTTTTAACTTCAGCCACTTGTACAGTTTCTGTTTTCTTAAAAAATGTTTTAACAATACTAGAGGTGGAATCAGTGAAGAAATACAGAGCTGTTGTTGAAAAATGATTGTAAGCCCTTTCCATCTTGGTGTGCCCAGTAGTTTGATCAGCTCACAGAACTTTAGGAGTTCTGTTTGTATGGTGTTCTTGCAAAGGATTGAGGCAAATATAATTTATAGATTTTTTTTGTTCTGAAAAATCCACACTGCTTTACACAATTGGGAGATTGCTGACAACTCAATTATTTGCAGTGCTTTAACTCACTAATACAGTCTCATTATTTATCCAGAGATTCCTTCATTTGCTTTATTTAATTTCTCAGCTGACAAATTCCATCTCCCAAGATACTCAGTGTTTTCAGTCTTAATTGGTTATCAATCAGCTCTTCCATCAGCTGATACCAGCTAGACGCCAATCCTTTCTTAATATGTTCTGGGATTTCTGCAAGAAGGGTCTCACTTTCCTTCTAAGTATCCCTGTCTTATATTAAAATATCACCTGAAATACTGAATTCCTAAAGTTTCTTGGGAGAAAACCTCATTTGGATTTGTCTATTTTTTTTTTTTTTTTTTTTTTTTTTTTTTTTTTTTTTTTTTTTAATTTAGGAGACAAAGTTCTTTAATCTTCTGAAAATTTTTTCCTTGAAATCTCCTGTAATTTGTAAGTGAACAGACAAGATGTTGCAGTACTTAAGTACAGTACTCATGTTCTCAGCGCTACCAGGGATGCTCCCTGTGGGGTAGGCTGGGAAAACCCCCAGGCGCAGGCACTCGGAGCTCCCGGAGAAAAACAACGAGCTGTGCTTTTTGCCTGGTCTCGCCGCTTTTGCGGGGCTGTGCTCGGAGGGCCGGCCCGGGTGACTGACGGCCGGCCCGGCTCGGGTGGGTGACTGACCCCGGCCCGGCCCGGGTGGGTGACGGCCGGCCC
>WEIU01000393.1:78937-125064 GCA_013389925.1 Aegithalos caudatus | reverse complement strand
GCACCGCAGGGCGCCTCCCGCCCGCCCGCCGCACCCTGCCCGGTCTGCTGGGAAAGGAACGAGACACAAACTGAGCCAGGCTAAGGCTTGCCTGCATCCAGCTTTGCCCGTGTACCAGCAGAAACGGCAGAGCAGTCTTTTAAGGCCGGTGAATGGAAACTCCACACAGCGGAGTGGTCCTTTGCTTTGTGGGGAGAACTAGCAGCTTAAATTTTATTTCGTCATTAAACCTGAGCTAACCCTTATGTGAATACCAACTTCTGAAACCACAGGGAAACCTCCCACAGGCTGCATGACTTTTACCAAATCACATTATTTATTTGGCTTTTTTTTTTTTTTTAATGGTAAGACATATGTGTGTACTCCCTGGACCATAGGATCTAAGTGCTAAGTGCAGTTCCTTTATATTTCATTTTCAATGTAAAATAATAATAATGTTAATAATTATAATAATGACAATAATAGTAATAATAATACTAATCCCCCAGTGCAAATTTACAGCAGTGAAAGTTGGGATCAGACGCACATGCAAAGCTGTTAAGTACTTGAGCGTTACTTGTATCAACAAAGCAAATCTCTTTTTGGCAAAGGAGGTGGGGGAATAAGAAGAGATTTTTGTAGTTGTATTTGCAGTTTCCTTTTCCCTTCCTTTCACTCTAGAAATTCTTTATCCTTTCATGCACAGTTGAGAATTAGCCATTTATTCTTAGTGCTGGCGATGCAGTCTTTGATATTTAAAATGGAATGTGATGCTCTGTGGTTTTGAATGAAGTACATGCTAGCAGATTAATGGTGCAGAACAGTTAAACACTGGGCATTTTTTCCCTTTCCATATTATTTCATCATTGCAAAAAAAAATTTAAATATATATTTTTTAAAGAAGAGCCTGTGAATTGTCTATTGTTTATACAGTGAAACTGTTTTCACAGTGTTGTCATTCTCTTCTAAGTTGAAATCATTGAATAGCTATGAGCTGTCACATTTTTGTCACTTATAACTGCATCAAGCTGTGCTGACAAAATGTCCCTGCATAACTGTTAATATGCATTGTCATTTTAAGCATGAAACAGTTTAGCTAATGATTTATCTCTTATAATGCAGCACTTGGGGCAGCTGTATGATTTGTCTCTTTAGCAAGTCAAGTAATTTCTTTAACAAAATGTTAAGCACAGATGGGCCATAGGCTGTCAGTTAACCATTATTGTGCATGCATCTGCTTGCCTTCAATGCACTGTTTTATGTATTCAGCCACTTACTTAGGCACAGTTCTCTGAAAAGCGGAACCTACTCTGATTGGCAAATAAAATGTTCATTTGTCTCTTCTTCCTATTGTTTTGTTTTGGTAACACATGTCAGCAGCTCAATTACCCAGTTCATTAACAGCTCCCAGTGGACATGATGGCCAACCCATGATAAGGAGGGCGATTGTGGCACATATGGTCAATAATAGCCTGTCTCTTGGTAATTGTAAATAAAAGTCACTGTTGGCCATTTCCTTTTACTGCAGCTACTGTTTTCCTTTTCACTTTGCCGTACAAAGCACATTTCTCTATGTGAATCAGCCCAAACAAAATAAAAATACCATCCATTTCTCTCAAGAAGATCACTTTTGCCACTGCTGTGGTGGTTGTTTCCTTTCTGTGCTGACTTTGCAGCTTAGAGCTCACAGGATACGAGCTTGCTCTTTTTCAGTTCCAGCAGCGGATTAATTGCTCTTATTAATGAGTTTACTTAAGTAGCAACATATTTTCTCAACATTTCCCTCATTCTCTCACTGCAGACCTTTTTTAAAGTGCCTGTGGAGCTAAAAAAAGTAATTCACAATTTTTTTGTAACTATGCCCTTTACAAATAGCAGTGGTTTTCAAAGGAGTAATTGAAGTGTGACTTAATCCTTGTTAGATGAGTGATATTCCTGTCTAGAACAGAGGCTTTCTTTTTGGTTTCGTTTCTCTTTCTTTGATAGATCATAGTCAAAATGCCAGTAGAACTGGTTAAAAGAAATTCTACTACTTGTGGGTATTTTAAATTGTATCAGGTACTCTGCTGCTTTCTAGCAAGTTTGAGGATTTCTTTATATATTTGCTGTTTCCTAATTTTTAGCTTTTAATAGGAAAAAAGAAGCATGTAGCAGCATTAGCATGTTTTATCATAACCCATCTGAGAAATCTTTTGTGGTTGCTTTTTTCATTCTTTGTTTCTTGAAATTTGATCTTGCTCTTCCTCTCAAAGAAAAGGAGTCCAGCTAATAACAAGTTTTAGGCTGTGACTTAATAGGATGAAATTTGGGGTGTTCAGATCTCCCTCTGACCTCTTACCTCCTGGGTGTTGAAGCACAGAAAATGAATGTTGAATTGGGTAAAATTGCAGCTCTGAGTGTCAGTAACCAAAAGTGCTTTGGTGGGAGAACCTAAACTTTAGGGGTGCTCTTCTGTTCCTTGAAGAATGCTTTATCTTAGATAAACACAGCATTCAGTTGTGGTGTCTAAAGAGCTCACAGGTGGCTGTGGGGTGACTCGGGACCCCTGAGCTCATCCCCTGCTGCCTGCCATATTCATAACTAATCTCCTCCCCGGGCTGCAGGCACTCGGGGAGTTGTTGAGTGTCAGAGTTTATTTGTCCTGGTTTGATTAGCACAGACCTGGCAGGGCGTATTTTCTTTTTAATGGCTCCTTGCTGTGACAGTGAGGTTTTGGGAGGAGGAGGAGGAGAGGGGGCAGCCTGGCGTCATGTTTCCCCAGGCAAACACAGAAAAACGAAGGGTTGATGTGCTGGGAGGGAGAGAGGTGCACAACAGTCTTCATTATATTTTGTATGGATATAAGAGCCTGCCCCTAAACGGGACCTCTGAGAGGGGGGCTGTTAGTACAAAATAAGGATGCTGTTTTATCTTCCTGTGGACTTTATTTTGAGAAAGAAAAGGATGCTTGGTGCGTTTCTATCTTGTCGACTGTTAAAAGCCAGGCTGCCGAAAGCCTACTCCAACACAAACAAGGATCCAGGCAGGAATGCCATGCTGGCCACCTACTGCTGCTCCCGTGGCAGGGAGCCAGCCCCAGAGGTGTGTTTGGGGAGCGCCTCGGGTGCCTCTGACACCCCCATCCTGCGGCAGTTCTGCTGCTCTCCCTCCCTTTCCTCCTCACCTCCCCCAGTGCGACGGAGCCCCTTACCTCTGCCGAGGAGAGGCAGCGCCGGAGGGACGCCTCCAGGTGCGGAGCTTTGGGGAGGGGGAGCTGGATTAACCCCTGCTGTGCATCCCCTTCACCCGGCTGCNGGCAGGTGTCAGAGCCCTGAATGCGGGCAAAGGCCCCGCTGATGGATACCACAGATGGAGCGTGGAAATCGGCCCAATAGGCCTCAGCCACAGGCCATTTCTTAGGACCCAACAAAAGCCTCCAAATAAGTCAACAAAAATCCCAAAGATCACAAAGAGAAAGTGTCATTTGTCATTTGCTGTGGGTTTGTGTGGGGGTGGCGGCCCTGCTGCACTCCCCTTGCCTGCACCCGAGCAAACACGAGGAGGTCACTCGCCTCGCCTCGGCCTGGATGGCTGCGGGGATCAGACGGGTGCCAGCAGCCACCACTGCCCTGCTGAGCCCCAGGGCCAGCAGAGTGAGCACCCAGTGATCCCCAGGGCCAGCAGAATGAGCACCCAGTGAGCCTCAGGTTTGGCAGAATGAGCACCCAGTGAGCCCCAGGGCCAGCAGAATGGGCACCAAATGAGCCCCAGGTTTGGCAGAATGAGCACCCAGTGAGCCCCAGGGCCAGCAGAATGAGCACCCAGTGAGCCCCAGGGCCAGTAGAATGAACATTCTGGTGAGCTCCAGAGCTGCAGTGGAGCAAGGGGGAGAGACTGTAAAATTAATCTTGCTTAAATAAAGAGGTGAGAAGATAGATGTGTGGAGGGTAGGTAGCTAATAAACCACTACCAGAACCCTCCCAGGCCTTTGCTTTTAAAAATGTTTTCATTTGCCTTATTTTAGTGAGATCTATGGCTAGAATTCCTTCTGGCTGTTACACTAGGAGGAAGAGGCTGTATAATATGCTATTAAAAATGTTACAGTGTGTGAAGAGCTACAAGAGAAGTTCTGTTTCCCCGGGTCGCAGGATGATAACCTCTCCATGATAACCCCTCCGCCTGCCTCTGTCAGGTGCACTGTGTTGCAACCCTAATGCATGGGCTTTAAATGGTTGTCATGTTATTGTTATTTAATTATTCAAATGAAATGTCTTGCTGAGAGGAAGAACAGCCCACAGAATGACCTCTTGTGTGTCATTTTGTTGTTTGGTTTTTGCCCCGATGTGTCTATTTACGGTGTTTGGAAAAGGGATGGTTGCAGAACTCCAGGTGACCGAATGCCTGTGACATTGGGCAGTGGGGTTTTCCATTTGTGGTGATAATCGGCATGCAGCATTTCCTTAGGCCACCAGATAGGTCATGAGCAGTTAAGGGACAAGTAATTTCTCTTTAATTCTTTAATTCCTTTTTTATTTAGTCTTTGTGACTCAGCAACTGGTAGTGCTGTTGGCTGCCTCCCATTTTGAGCTGTAGAGTAAGAGGGGTTGTGGTGATCCCAAGGAGCCCAGCCAGGGAATCAGGAATCTCTCAGGGCAGTGAGTCTCCTTCTGTTTAGAACTTGAGGGGTTGGATAATTATGATCATTAGGACACATGTAAAGGTTAGTGATATGCAGGTTTTGTGTCTGTGGAGGTGATGGATGTAGAAATAACTGAGCTAAAATCTCACCTGCTCTGTTGGTGCTGAATAACATCTTTGAATATCATGGAAGTCACTAAACCTGTTAATGAGATACTGCTTAGAGAGAGGGCAACGCATTGTGACAATGATATATAAAATATATGCTTGTCTAAGGGCAGAGGTGTATACAATTTTTGTGCTTAGCCAGTACTCTGACTGCCTTCTCAGCTATACAAAAATCTAATTAGGGTATTTTAATAGGAAAAAAATATAAAGGCTTCCTTTATGATAGTGATATTTACAAATATTTTGTAAGAAATAAAACCAGTAGAGTAATATGGACATGTAGCTATCCTTTGAGATTACATTTGTCTGACTCTAATATCACAGGGCAAATAAGACAAAAGAAGCCAATGTTTGTAATAAAGCTGCACATTGCAGTCAGGCCTGGCAAAAGGCAATGCCAATGAAAACAGATAGATATGAAAGTCATTTCACGTGATGTATATTTTCTCCCTACTTTAATTTTATTCTTTCTCTTTAAATTCTTGCCCTTGATTACACTTGATTGCTCCACTCTTAGAATCTGTAAAGATTTTGGTTTTTTTAAATTGCTTTATCTTTTTGCCTTTCATGTACTGCTTAATGAAATATAAAGTGTAAATGAAATTAAATCAGGGGTTTAGTGCTACATTTTTTGCAGAAAGGAATGAGAGCATAGGGAAATGTGTCAAGATTTTGCCAAGACTTTATAAAACATTTTAGAAAAGATAATTGTATGTCTCCTGATACTTCCCACTCAGTTGGTGAGGGAGTTCACTTCAGAAATTTAGCAATAAATATCCTCTTTAAATTGCACATTTTAACCTGGCTTTTTATAGGCATATACATAGATATTTGAAGAACTACACATGTGGAGTCTGAAAGAGCATTGAAAGACATCTTGGGGTTTGACTTGCTTTTCTTTTAAACTCATTGTACACAATTAAAGACAGCTTTTTTCAGAGAAGTTGTCTCCTAAAGGAACATCTGTGAACTCTGTTTCAGATCTCACCTCACCAGGTAAGGGCAGAGTGCAGTGGTAGCCAGTGTGACCCTGCTAGTGTGGTTGGTGTGCTCCCCTCCAATCCAGCTGGGCAGTAAGAGCTCTTCTGCTTAAGATGGGTAGTTTGTATCTGAGAGTGGCATTGGGGAATTATATTTAAAATATCCTGCATTTCCTTTTGCTCTTGAATTATAGCTTTGAGCCATCCTGGAGGGTTGTTGCTAAGCAGTTGCTGAGGAAGGCAGGTGCCACTTGGGACCTTGTCTGAGAAGATTTGGGATTTGTCACTAATTCAGACAATGTATTATGTTAATTTTGGGATACTCTCGATTGCCTGTTTAATAAGGACTGAACTTGAACTGTTTAGGATAGGATGTTTGTTCTGATTCTCCTTTGTTCTAGAGAACAATATTCTCAAGAATGAGAACCTCTTAGTCTAGTCTTACTCGGGACAAACTTTCACTGCAAGTAAGAGACTCTGGGAGTTGATGTTTATTCAGTATATGGATGTTCAGTAACTCCTGCGGATCTCAGCATCCACTGAGATCCACAGGAGTTTCTCCTTACGTCTGTGTATTCTGGGTCCAAGATATTGATGCTGTCTGGAAAATGAAGACATCTTTCACAAAAGAGCCACCAGTCTAGAAGTAATTGTTCTTTTTTATTTTGGTGTACAGAAATTAATAAACTTTTCGGGTGAATTGCCTGAAAAAACACATTGTGTTTCTCATGCTCTAAGTAGAGAGATTAGGTGTATTTATTAGCTCAAGCAGCTTGAGTGAAATTGGAAATGTAAGATAGCTAGAAATTAACCTGGTGGGGGGTTTTAGCTGGAGCTTGTGAAATAGTTTGCTTCCAAATAAATTACACTAAAAGGATTATATTAAATCAATGTCTATATCAATAATTTCTTTGGCATTGAAGAAATTGAAGTAGTAGCAGCAATGCTTGTATTTCCATTGCACAAGCAGTTTCAACATCGCTGGGGAGTGTCTGCCCTCTTTAGGTGGTTTCCCTTGAAGACTCAGGCAAGAGGAAATGCTGGTTGCCTGGACAGCAGCTGATGCAAGTGAAGACTGGCTTTGAAAGTCTACTTTTTTGGTTCATTACCGTTTGCTGGGGAAAGAGAGTGAGGTTGGGTACTGGAAGAAGTTCTGCTGCCTTCACAATTATAGCTCTGGGTTCAGCTGTAGCTGGAGTTCACTTGATTGCCAGGGGAAACAAGCAATGCTGCCAGGACCTGGCTGTGACCTCACTATCTCCATGTCTGTGAAGTCCAGAAGGAGTTTCCATATAGATTTCTACATAAACTGTTGAATGTAAGAGTTGGTAGCCCCTTCCTGGGTCATGGTCCTGCTGTGTGTGGTTTGTTTCTTGCTGACTTTTCCCGAGTTCTGACTCAGGGTTTGTGAGGGGCCTTTGATCCAAGACAGCCTCCATATGAAAGGATGTAATTGATTTATTCAATATTTTGCTGTTCTTTCTCCTAACTAAAACTAATTTTTTGCCCTTTTTTTTTTTTTTTTTTCTTTTTTGAGCATCAGCACCTCAGTCTGATGAAGGCTCTGACATTGATTCTGAACCAGATTTGCCTTTAAAAAGAAAGCAGCGTCGCAGCAGGACAACCTTCACAGCAGAACAACTGGAAGAGCTGGAAAGAGCTTTTGAGAGGACACACTACCCTGACATTTACACTAGGGAAGAACTTGCACAAAGAGCCAAACTCACAGAGGCTCGTGTCCAGGTATGTGTAATACAAGCTGCCTAATGAAAGGAGTTTCCTTTTCTGTTATCTAGTGAGTCCTTTTATATTCTTACATGATCCTGCTCTGGAGTAGAAGGAAAATGTAAAACAACATTGTTTACAGCTATAGAGTTTGTACATCTCTACGTGGACATTGCTTTTACAACTGTTTAAGAGAACTGCTTGAAAAACTTTTGTGTCTTCCCCATTAATTGTTCCATACCTACCATGAATATAATACAGAATCCCTGAAGAAGAAGAAGATCTGGTATCCCCATTTGTTTGTTTTATGCATGTGACAGCACTCTTCATGTAATCAGGTCAACTGTTGGCCCAGTTTATGGTTACTTAACTGATTTCATCTGTTGTTGTCTGGGTCTTCCAGGCATTAAAAATGGAGAGAAAAACATTTTTTAAAGGACAATGTGTCTACAGAGCCAAGCAAGTGAGCAAGGTGGCTGGTGCAGTATATACAGTTCACTTTTAGGTTAGGTTTTGAAGTTGACTTGGTATAAACTCTGTAATATCTATTTTATCCCCATTCTCAGTTTAATTCAAAAGAAAATAAGTGCTCAAATAACTTCTAAGTCTTCACAGCCTCATGTAGATCTGGATTGTCTAAAACAAGTCAATGTACCAGAGCAGTAACATGGAGTTGATTTAAAATAGCAGAAAAATAGGAGCCAAATTATCCCAGAATAAACTGCAGAGTTCAAGTTTCAATTAGAACTTATCCTGTTTAATATCAAAAAAACACATCCTGTGAAAAGTTTAATACTGCAGGCAGAATCTTCTGCTGCTCTTTCACCACTTGACATCTATGAATTGCTGGGAAAAGTACACCCCATTTAAATCAGTCTGAGTTGCAAGTGTTACTAAGCAAGTGTGTGGTTGGGTGACAAGCAAAATGTTGAAGCCTGTGATCCTAACAAAGGAAGAGAAATGAGTGGTGACTTGTGGTCTGACCAAGGATACAGGTGAATTCGGTTTCTTTGGTGAAGCTCTATTATGTTTTGACCTTTGAAACTCACCCTGAGGCATTCAGACTCTGCAAACTGAAATAAGCAATACAAAACACTCTCTGGCTTTTTAAGGAAATCACGCCTATTGCAGCATGGCTGTATTATTGAGCATCTGTCTAGAAAGGCTCAGACGTTTTACTTGCTAAATGTTTTTGCAGAAGACTTCACGCCACATTTCTTGTAAGTGTTTGTTATGACTGTGGGAGAAAATCAGATGTGTGGATGAATTTGTCTGGAAGGCAAACTCAGTTGTGCATGACTCTTTTCTTAACAAATTTACTAAGTGAAATGCTTGCAAAACAGCTCCATAGATAGACTTGGGCCAGGTAAGACCAAATCAAACCCCAGGAATCATTTGCACACAAAATAACAAAGATAACTTGCTTCACAAGTGTTAGCAAGACGAATGGGGTCTAGGAGATGGTGTTTTGGTCTATGTTAGCTTCAGTGGAAAAATACGATAAAATAAAAAAGACCTTGTTCATGTTTTTCTAAATCAATGACCCACAGCTAGAAGAAAAGCAGAACTCTCATTAACATAACAGCTGTCTTAATGTGGCTTTAACCCTGTGACTTTTTACATTCCTCATGGCTTCCTTGGTTCCCTTGAGACACATCCTGTCTCACACCACTCGTATGATCTACAGCCTCACAAATTCCCCAGTACCTCTGACATGGATATTTTACCTAACCCAGCATGGAAGAGAGTTCCCAGTCAATCAATGATTAAAATACCAGAACAAAACCTTTCTGGATTAAAGATGAGCTGGGGTTGAAGTAACCAGCCTGTGGGCAGTTTCCTAGTGCACTCCATCTGTCTGGTACACTTGAAGGCTGGCAGAATGATTTAGCAGTGGATTAAGGGATACAGGATTTGCCTTATCAGCATTCAGCACCTCTCTATAGCCCTTTAAAATAGCCACGTATGATGGGCATGAAATAAAAGACGACCTGTGAAAAGAAAATAACCCTAAGAGACTTGAGGCTGAGAGGGCTGGATAGCCATACTGAAGTAGCATTCAAGCTTTCTTAGTCACACTTCTTTTTTGGTAACATTATGACAGAGATCAGAGATACCAAATTTTATATGGATATATACACAAAGATCTCTTTGACTGCTTCCCAATAAAGCATTATCTAAAAGAGCCCTGGCTCTTGCAGCCTGAATCCAGCTAAGCCCAGAAATTATTTTTTTTTTTCCTTTGGAGTTGTAAGGTCCAGTTTTGTACAGTTGTTTTATATTGTCTGGGTAGTTATTTAGTTGATTACAACTGGATCAACCTTGCTATTTCCTCAGTGCCTCTGTGTAGCACTTGCATCTCATGTTTTGTTTTCTCTACTCTGCCATTGCTGTCCTTTCCCTTTCCTTCTGTTCCCTGAGGCTATCTATTACTCTTGTGAAAGGAAGAGTCTTGCACCACTGAACCATATTTTTTCTCACTTCCCACTGCTGAAGGGTAACCAAATGCATGTTTCTAACCTGGTTGCTTGGAGGTGGGGAAAAAAAACTTGCCTCTGGTCTGGGATCAATCATACAACATCAGCCTCTAGGGGGAATTTTTTGAGAGCAACAAGCAACTGAAAACAGACTTTACACTGTGAATGTTATTTGTGTACCTAATCATGGGAACAGGAAAGTCTATTGGGGAGAGAAGTGTCCCAACAAACTCCACATTGTAAGAGTCATGAGATGTGTAACTATAATCATGGCAAATATTTCAACACTGGGTGTAATAAAGAGTTAAAATGCTCCCTGCAATTCCTCCTGCAGCACCTTGAGTGGACACTCAAGGACCTTTCCACCAGTTTTTGAACCTAGATGTGATGTGGAGCCAGGACAACCTCTTCTTCTGCCTCTTCCAAAGGCACTCGCTCTTCTCTGCACATTAGATACAGAGAAGGAAGAGGAGAGTTCTTTGATCTTGTGAGTTTATCAGATAAAATTCAGAAAGATAAGTGCAGTTCCAAAGGAGGGCCCTCCTTTAAAAATAAAACAAATAGTGATACTCTGGGAATGTGAAGTTACAGATTTGTATATTTTGAATAAAAATTGCAACCCTGCAGTATTTTACCTGTCCAATATAAAACCTCATTAAAACCATAATTATGTTGCAGTGCAGACCCTTAAGTCTGTGACCTGTTTTTACTGACAATCTGAAGGTAAGTTTGAAAAGTGAATTTATCTCCAGTGTAGATCAAAGGTTCTTTCTGAGCTTCAGAGCTGTGCAGTTCTGGTTTCTGTACAAATGGTGCATCAGGAATTAAGTGGGCAGTATCTTTTCTGGTCACCTTTGATTCCCACATTGGGCTTGTTTTTAGACCTGGATGAACTGGGCAAGCTTTGGCAGCAGCTTGGGGCCTGTTTCAGATTGATGGTGGGGAGTGTTTATGTCTATCTTTTGGCAAAGGATTCTTAAATCAGGTTCAGGTTTGTCCTGTGGCTGGCCAGGAACCTGCCTTGGCCAACAGGGGCTGGCCATGCAGGCAAATCTTTTGGGGCTGTGTGTTGATGGCAGGCATCCCAAATTGCCAGAAATGTGGTGCATGAGACTTGTGTATTGGACCATGTTAAGGAGTGCCCCAGCTGTATGGATCCTTGAGGCAGGAGGCCCTGCTGTGAGAAGCAGCTGGCACGTGGCCTCCCTGTTTAATTCCAAAATCCAATGGGAAAATTTTGTTTGGATTCTTTTTCATCCATGAATAATGGTGAAAAAGATGGGCAAGTCAGGAAGAATTCTGAATCATGACTATTTCCCACCCTGAAGAGTTTCTTCTCAGCCAAATCCCAGTTTTAAACTGCTTTGCTTGAAGACATAAAAAAAAAAAAAAAAAAAAAAAAAAAAAAAAAAAAAAAAAAAAGTTGTTTATCAATAGAGCATGTCTGAAAATTTAGTCAGATCTCTCCAGGCTACTTGCATGGAATTGAATGTTCCCATGTCAAAGTTGTAATCAGCTTGTAACCTATTGTAAAACCCTTATTATAACCTCAACAACTAAGTCCCAAGAGCTCAGATGTCTTGAGTAGCTAGAAGAAAAATTATTTTAAAAAATGTATTTTAAGTATTGTGCTTGCATACTATTTAATTTGCTTCTGTGTGCTACAGGGAGGGAAAGAGTTTGGAGAGAAGTGAGGGGAAGGGTGAGAGGAGAAATTATGACTCTTGACCTAGTAGTAAAGTTTAAGGGCTCTGAAGTCCAATTTCTCAGCTTTAATAGTTTTTTCTCAGTAGAAAACAGTGAAAAGCACTCCCTGAAAAATCACTGGGGAGGGAGAATCTATGCCAAAAAAAAAAGTCTTAACTTGCTTTCAGCTCCTCTGAAATGGCTTGAGCATATACACTGAACTGCCCAGTCCTATGGGAAGATGGGGCAAAGGAATGTAGGATGGACTCAAGAACACTCCAGACATTTCATCAGATCTTTACACTTATTCCTGATGTGGTTTATGGAGAATTTCTGATGCCTTTTCTTGAGACTGAACCTCTTGCATCATAAAAAGGCTAAAGAATGAAAATGCTGTGTGCATCCTTGCAGTAGATAGCCCTGTAATTGCAGGTCCCCCCTCCCCTGTAAAAGGGGAAAATTATGGGTAAATTAACCAACAGCATTCATATGCAAGCCCAAGAGGACATTTTAAAATATAAACAAAAAGCGGGATATGATTTTAATTGTCTCTTTCTGGTCCCTCCTGCCTAAGGGCTCTAATTAGTGTCACTTTAACTTAAAAATATACAATTCAATTTTCTTATTACCCAATAATTTTCAGAACTATTCAGTTGCAGTCTTTTAGAAGAATTTTTGTAGGACTGAGTCAAAGTTTTCTCAAAGAAACCTAAGAAATCCAAGTATGTTGGATCACACTGGGAGGTGGTTGGAAGTTCCTGTTCCCTTTGGCACAGTCTCTAGTGACTTTTTGGTCCATGTTGTTGTTTTGTTTTGTGTGTAGTGTTTGGTTTTCATTTTAACTTTTTTGTTTTGGTTTGGTTTTGTTTTTTGGGGGAGTGTGTTTGGTAAGTTTTTCCCTTTTATTTCCACCTCCTTTCCCTCCCACCCCCCAGTATGTTTTCAAAGAACTCTGGTTTCTAGCACACTGATAATTCGTAGTATTCTAAAGAGCATCACTTCCCATCCCCATAAAGAGCAGGCTTCAGCAGGCAGGGAACCCTCAGCATTGTGACAGGGACCATGGCAGATTGCTCTCAGCAGGCTGTGGGCACAGCTCTGGGATGCTGTGAGGGAACATGGTGTGCATCTGTATGCAGTGGACCTTATTCCTATGAGGCTGGGGGTGTGCAGATGTCACAGTCAAGCTGATTTTTCAACCAGTTGTGCTAAAAACAATTCTGTTTCTACTCTTTCTCCATCCTATGGCTGTTCCCTGGCAGTGCTTTTCCCTGCAGCTCATTGTACTGATACCATGGTGAGCCAGGATGGAAAATCACCCTACTGCAAAAAAAAAAAAAAGGAAAGGGAGGATAAAAAACTTACTTCTTGTGCACAGCCTCGAAGGGCTGCTGAAGTAAGCAAGGTCTGGCACCTGTAGGGACTGCAGGAGCAGAAACTGAGGATGTCTGTAGGAGTCACACTGCCATGTTCTGCAAAGGTAGCAGAGTCAGCTCTGCCTGGGCTGCTGGAGCTCAGCTTTGTTTGCAGTTTCCATCTTCAGCCTCCCCTCTTCCCAAGGCACCCTGCTGCTTCTGGCACAGCCCACATTCTTTCCCTGGTGGAACATCTGCCAAGGACTCCGGCATCCAGGATGGTCAGACCTTGTTTTGAACATGTGAATTTTGTGGGAAGTGAGAGGTGGGGAATAGTAGTGTGGGGGAGGCAGTTACCATGAAAAGTATCATGAGGAAAAACTGAACCAGCCCCTCCCTCCCCCATTTAAAATCCATCTAAAATTAGAAGTGCCGTTAACAATACATCAGTCTTTCGACTTTTGTGTTTCTGGCACTCATGCTTGCAATGGTCAGGACTTTGTATAACAAAATATCCATGGGTTTTTGCAACATTCACATCTTTGAATGTTTTGCCCTGTTGAATCAGAGATCTTTTTGCCTTAAAAGCACACAGAGCAGTCTGTGTTTATGATTAGACTGTCGAAATGTCAAGGCTAATTACACTAGTGTGTTCCCAAGTGAATAAATGCATCTTCTAAAGAATATCCTGTCGAGATCAACAGAATAAGATATTGGCATGATCACTTGCAGACTACTTTAAGAAAATATGACAATAAGAGGGAGGATCCAAATATCAGAAAATAGAGATGGAAGAAACCTATTAGTTCACCTTATTCATCTACATTAGTGTAAAATACAGTTTTTAATGTTCTGGCACAGAGGGATTCATGTTTTGGTCAATCCAGTCCCAAGTGCTTGAAAATCTGGAGCTGCCAGTACCTAAAGTGCTACCTTTCCCCCCGTTTTGTTCTATATTTCACCCTCTTCAGTTCTATTTTTGAGATATAAATGTTGGCCAGACATTGGGATTCAAGTTTGTTTCCAAATCATCTGGATCATTTACATTCCATCTTTGAAAGTGACAGAGGAACCGAGGAGTCCAAGCCTCACTACTGTGAGTGTGACTTGGCTTCTGTGAAGACATAGTTTTTGAATGCTTGGGTCCCTCAGCCAAGTCACGTTTCTTCTGTCCATGTTTAGATAGTTTAGAGTTTGATTTCTGTTGTGCCCACTGCAGGGTGGCACTTCTTGCAGGACAACCCTTGGGATCTCCTCCACAGGCTGCTTTGTACTGGAAGCATCCCTGCAGCCAGGTGATGATTGTGCCTCTCAAAAGGAGGGTGTGGGAGAACAGGGGAATCCTATGGGAAACTGCTAGATTTGAAAAGGCCACTCATAAAATGAGGATTTTGTCATCTTGGTGGAAGTTGAAATCTGTTGCACATAAGGGGACATTGTATTTAAATGATATTGGAAATGTACAAATAAAAGAAAATACTCCCCCGGGTGTTTACAATATGTTTCCAAGCAGCTTGTGGTGACTGGATTTATTTTTAAGTCTTGGCTTGATTAGCAAAGTTTTTCAAGATTTCTTTAGTGGTAGTACTGTACATGGATTTTTTTATAATTTAATGGATGAAGATTTAAGGAATGAAAAAAATAATCTGGACTTTTGAAATAGATCAAGGCAACTGATTGTAGTCTAAGGCAAACATTAAAAACCCCAATAATTTCAGTTAAAATAATGTATAACTACTTCTGAATAAAGTTTGGGATTTGACTAATTTTAGTAAGCGTTACGTAAAAAGTAAACAAAATATCTAGGTTTGACTTATTTAGGTTTCAGTTATTTAGTTTTGGTAACTTTTTCTAGATTTGGTGGCTTTTTTATTTTTGTTTTCTTATATGCCTCTACCATTTCATGGTGATGAACTTTTGTAGTATTAGTGGTGATAAGTCTTCCTCTGCAGTTTTGGACTTATTCAAGGGGTTTTAGTGAGTTAGTTTTGGACTAACTTTGTGCTAGTCAGTGCCACCTGCCTTCCTGCCACTGGGGAAGGCAAGAGGGCAGTGCCAGAGGATTGTGCCATTGCCATGGGTGCCCATCAAGTAGTGCTCATTTAGCACGTCCCAATCACATAGGACTGAGGTGGCAGAACACAGCCTCGTTTCTGCACAGCCCAGCCAGGTTCTGCACCCCTGCAGAGTCCCCCTTAATATAATGGGGCTCCAGGTGGCAACAAAGCTCTGCCCAAGGATGACTATTGTGTGGCTGCTGCAGAGTTTTTGCTGCTAGCATTGAGTGTGTCCCTTTCAGAGATGTCTAATACATAGCTGCAGTTGTGGAAAAAAGTGCAAGTCTACAAAATGAGCCGAAAACCTGTCCGTAAATAAAAATATAAAACTCGGCATTTATGTAAATTGCTTGCTACTGAATTAATTTGGGATCTGACTCATTTTAATAAAGATCTGGAGTTTGAAAGCAAATGCTTATCTGTAGAGAAAACAAAATCTTGTTACCTCAGTTTCCTGAGTGAAATGCATTCACATAGAGTAGTTCAGTTCGTGTTGCCAAAACACTTGGAGATCATGAGATAACCCTCTTGACCTGAAGAGGAGAGAGTGTCAAGGCAACAAGCCGTAGTTAATGACCCGGGTCAGCTAATTACAACAAGCGTTTGCTGTTCCCTGATCACTCTTTGACCTCCATTATCCTTCCTAAGTGTTCTTTGGATCTTTAGCAAGGTCTCTTTCTTGCTCTACAGGCTGAATCCAGACCCATCCTCAGCTACTGCTCATGGCAGGTTTTGCATCTCCACCCCGGTGCCAGCTGCTTTCAGAAATGGTTCATGTGGAGACAGAGGGGGGTTAGTATGTATAGCAAAACAACAAGAGAGGGATTTGTGACGTAGAACAGAGGCTCCACCAATCCCTCTGTCCTAGACCTTAAACTGGAGTGGGAGTGTATAATTGAGGAGTAGATGTGGCCAAAGGAGGAGGCAGCTGTGTGAACTGAGCATCTCATTTTGAAAACAGGATGAAGTCAGAAAAAACTACATGGTGACAGATGGCCTATGTCAGAAACCAGATGGCCCAGTGAGTCCCACTACTCCTCTCATGAAATAGCAAGCAGAGGAGAAGCCCACAGTGTAGCCCAAAATGTTACCCTCTTGTGTGAGGGCCACTCATGGTTTATAAATGGTGTTATACTTAGAATCCCAGTCTGTGATGCCTGATTCATAAGCCAGCAAGGGCTGCTTGCTGGAGAGGTTACAGATCTGAGCCCCATTCTTACTTCTACAAATACATCTATAAGTGGCTCATCAGCTAACATGCCTCAGCAGCTTTCAGGCCAGGCTGCCTTCTACTTTATCAGATGTTAACACTCAAGCTGAGGTCTTATCTAATTAATTGTATCTATAGATGAGCACCACAGCTGCTTCGGGGTGTAGGATTATGAGCAACTGGCTGCTTGTTTACAAATGTGTGTAGTCTCTGTTACCTTAACCAAGCATTCTTTCCCTCAGTGCTCCACCATGGAGCTGAGAGCCATGATCAGGAGCCTGCTCTGAGCCTGTGACAAGGCAGTGTGCCTGCACCCTGCTCCAGGCACCCCTACACTGACTCCTTGCCCTTCCAATTCCTGATGCCTGGAATTGCCATAATATCAAAATTAACAAATGTGTTTTGCAACTCTTGTTTTGTCTGCATTTGTGATGTCTTGCCTCTTCCAACCTGGGATGTAGTAAGAACCATCCAAGACTTGGAAAACTTAAAACATGAACTGAGAATCAGGTGAAGAAAAGCAGATTTATAGCTAAAATGTCCCACACATCCAAACCCCATCTGGTTGGTGTACTGTCCTGGGAATGGATTTCAAAGTGCTTCTGAAATGCTAATCTAGTACTAAAGTTCTGACGTACTGCAGTAAGTTTATTAAGAGTTGTTTTGTACATATATGGACACATGAAAACTTGCTAGGAGGGATTTGTGTATTTTGTATGTGGGGCTTGTATTTTTCTAATTAAAAGCTTAAAGTTCAGTTGGTCAATAGGGCAATATAGTATCCCAATATATAAGTACGTGCACCTTCTAAGAGTTCTACAATTCTACTAACTTGTCAGCAAGTTAAAGGCAATACAGTACAGACTAAGTAGCTTTGGCTGGCACTTAGATTAAATGGAGAGGTTTCCTCTTTCTCATTAAATCTGGTGCAGTAATGATAGTGATTAAAACCACTAAAACTTGAAAGAGTAGCCAGCTTTTTTCTCAGGAGAGGCTGTATTTGAGAGGAAAATAGGGATCAGAATTCCTGTGTTGAATCTGTTAGACCATGGAAATGTGTGCCAAGGGCATCTTTCTTGTTTAGGAGCACTGAGTTCAGTGTGCATCTTCTACATCTCTCATCTCAGACAACGAGCGTGTTTGAAATACAATGCCATTATTTCTGATACATCTGCACTAAATGCACAAAAATCAAATGTTCATATTTAAAACACTTGCAGGTCTGGTTTAGTAATCGTCGTGCCAGATGGAGGAAACAGGCAGGAGCCAACCAACTGATGGCTTTCAACCATCTGATCCCTGGGGGATTCCCACCCAGTGCCATGCCGACTCTGCCGACGTACCAGCTCTCTGAGCCCTCCTACCAACCCACCTCCATACCGCAAGGTACAGTAGCCCACAGGTACTTGGTGAAAATAGTGCTATTGGAGGGGTCTCCTCTGCTCATCCCTTGTAGGAATATTTTCTTTTCTAATCTGTTGGCTAATTTAGTGTCTGACTCAGGGAGGACCTTGCAAGCCTGCTAATTTGGGCATGTAAGAACTCAGATTTGTTTTGCTGCAAGAAGGGGGTGGTTCTATGTGAAGTGTGCTCTCCAGAGAAACAATCACCTTCTGCCCAGCAGACCTGCAGCTTTGGTAAAGTGATGGACACTCACCCCTGTCCTGCCAGTGCATTGGCCTCCTTTGCTGGAAGTTCTGGTGTGATGTAGAAGGAGACCAGGTGCACTCTGTCTTTGTTGTTAGTATCAGCGATGGAGCATTGGAATGTCTGTAAATGCTCTGACTATTTATCTGATGGTGGAAAAAAACAGCTATTCAGACCACCTTGTTTCACATCAGACAGTAACCAGTCTCAGTAGGGTAAAAATTTTTCTTAACATAATCAGAAATTTTGTGAACATTGATGGATTTGAGTGGGAGGGAAAAAGACCCACAAATCTAGGCTTTGTTAGATTTTACTATTAAATAAAAACCTTATGAGTGACGTTTTATAAAATAAGTTATGTGCTCTTATTGCTTCCTCCTTGAGATTTGGATCTTAACTCTTGGTGGAGGTTCTAATTGAGGGAATTTTTCAAAGCCAAGAGCTTCTCACATCCTCTGCTTGACTTGATGCAAACCATGGTGGGATTGCTGAGCTGTGACCAGGAGAAGAAAGCTGGTCTTAGAAGTAAATAAATATTTCCCTTCATTTTTATATATAGACATATATTAAAATATTGCTGACAATTTGTGCTCACTAAGGGTTGTCTGAAAACCATATGTCTCTTGTTAAGAATTTTTTGTGTAAACTCACAGGCCAGTTAAATATCCAGCAACATTATAGATTTACTTTTCTACTTAACCAGTATTTAGATGCAGGTTCTGACGCAGTTCTCTTAAGCTGAGCTTCACATAATGAACTTATTATGCCAGAAGTAAAGGAGGAAAACATATCAACATGTTTCTTCTGCTTCCAGCCGTGTCTGATCCGAGCAGTACCGTCCATAGACCTCAGCCTCTCCCTCCAAGCACTGTACACCAAAGCAGCCTCCCCTCGAACCCAGAGAGCAGCTCTGCCTATTGCCTGCCCAGCACCAGGCATGGATTTTCCAGCTATACAGACAGCTTTGTGCCTCCGTCCGGGCCCTCCAATCCCATGAACCCTGCCATTGGCAATGGCCTCTCACCTCAGGTCAGTCCTGTGTTTTCAGACAGAGGATTTGCTGTATACCAGAACCAAGGAGTCTATTCCCTCAGGCCACGGTATAATGAATTGCCAAATTTAAACCATAATGTATTCTTTATATAAGCCACATGATTTCAGTTTGCTGGTTTCCTTTTTTTTTTTTTTTTAATTTTTTCCCTCCTACTGCCTGAATGAAGAGTCATGGCTTATATTTAATTTCAACTGATTTATAATGGAATCATGCAGAATTCATGTTTGCATTCAGTTGTCAAGCTTTTGTAATGTACTGCTCTTCTCCTGAAGATCCACAGCTAGGTACAGAAAACAGGTCTTGTATTTCTCCTGTGAATTAAATATCTCATTAAAATAACCTCATCAAGATTTTACCAAGTGGTCCAGGAAAATTATGGGCAAGTTGTATGAAGAGAGTTCCAAGGACTGAGAAATGTGTATTGAGATGAGCTGTAATCGAGTTATAAATACATAAATTAGGAGTATTACAGCTCTTTGGCAGTATATAAATGCATGAATACCATAATTGTTTTTCTAATTTGCGTGAGCTCTTTTAAGGAAATCAGGTTAATAAATTGCCTCGATAATTGAGTGTCAAAAGATTGGCTAAATTTTCCTACACACGGCATCTGTCTGAAGCTGACATTATTAGTTAAAGCTTGAATAGATGCTAGTTTATATTATTAGCAAGAGCTTTGCCCAGGTGCTTGGAAAGAGATGTCCACTAAATTCTGAGGAGTCACAAAGAGGATGCAATCTATAATTACGATCAGGAATCTCTTCAGGGCTGAAAGTGAGAGTTTTAACAGCTTTATCTGCTTTCTACCCTTTTTTCCTCTCAGTGGTTAGAAAAACAGAGAGAAGCTCAGAATGACACAAATGAAAAGTGAAAAGACAATTATACTCAATTACACACTAATCACTGACTATCACCACTGCCTAAGCAGCGAGAGGGCATTCTAATAGGCAGAAAATGAGATTTTAATGGCACAAAGGGTGGCCAAAATAACGACTCATATATCTTTGCCTCCTTCGTTTTCTTCAACTTGTGGTTTGCATCTCGGGAGTGCAGTTCCTGGTTCCTGTGCAACGGTGATAACTCTGTGCAGCTGAAAAGTTCAAAGGCACTGGAGTTGAAAAGAATGAATAACAAAGGCAATGAAATAAACATTTTTGCCCAAAGGCAAAAGTTCATAAACCCTTTTTTGTAACGGTAAACGTAATTAAGATTCACAGATTCCTATAGCATACAGTGGGGTACAAAACTTTATGGCTTGAAACCTCAGGAAATAATACCACCAAAAAAGCAAATGGATGTACTTCCAACAAGACTTAAACAGATTTTGTTTGAAAGAATTCTGATTTCTAAATGCAAGCTTCAACAAAATACATGACATTATATTAATTGTTTCTGTTTTAGTGTTTTTTTAATGGCTAATTTCATAGTGTACAAGGCTTCCACATTTTTGATATGATTATCTATCTGGTTTTCAGTGTTAATCTATAAAAAGTAGTTGTTAGTGTCAGTTTAAATGTGTGTTGGTTCTGGCTATGGAAAATGGGATCTTTTTTTCCCACTTTCACAAAGCTTTTATTGTCTGTGACACAGAAGTGGAGCACAACAGCAAAGAAATCTTGTGATGGCTGGGCAAAATGGGACAAAATGTGAGGCCAGGTCTCCTCCTGCTAGAGTCTTGCTGATTTGAGGTTTGATGTAATCAAAAGGAGTTTCTGAGCTTTTTTACACCCAGCCCTGTCTTTACACTAGGAGACCTCTGTTGCTTTTTTGTTTCTTTGTTTGTTTGTTTTTCTCAGACTTCTGAAACCTTTTTCTAACCCAGTGTTTAGCTCTTCTGGCTGCGTCCAGCAGCTCTACCAACAGGTTTAGGGGGATGCTGATCCCTCTAAAGCTGACATCATGCTTTCCTTGCTCAGTGCATAGAGGAGATTACTTATATCCATTTAGATTTGGAGCAACTTCTTGGCAACTGGATGATTACCTTCAACAGATGTTAAAAATCTTCCCATCAAACAATCAAATGAAAAACACAGACCTAAATTCGTGTGGCATTACCAACAGCTTCTCTATTTCAGTTTTGGTGCCTAAAAAATGAGTTAGAGACATGCCTAAAATGTAGAAATGTATAAAGTGACACACTCAGATTTTGTGTTTATGTAATGCAGTAATACAGCCTCAAACAGGTAAATTATGTACAACAAATTGTGTGACTGTTGCAAACCAGTGAAACTCTTGATGGCCAAAGGAGTCTCAGCTGCTGGTCACAATGTTGGTGTGTGAAATGTCCCTTAGTTGTGGGGTGTGTCACTGTGCAGCTCCTCTCCATGCTTCCTCAGGGCTTTTCCTGAGGTGCTGAAAGACAAGCTGAGGTAAGGTAAAGATGAAATCAGCTCTGCATTTGGGGTTTCATGCAAAAGGGAAACGGGAATTTTCCTGCTGATTGGGTATGTTGCACTGCCCTGCCTGTGTGCATGGAATTTAGATGAGAAAGAAAGAGGGTCTATTTACTAGCCAGTGCATTTTTTTTTTTTTTGCCACAATAAATCTGGGTGTGTGAGCAATTAACATAATGTTTCCACCCATCCATGTGTCTCTTGCAGGCAAGTGCCCCTGACAAACTGAGTCTAAAGCTGAATTTGTGGTGACTGTAACAGGGAAGGGGAAGGGGGGCTTTGTCTGAAACCCAGATAATATTTTGTGATTAAAAAAAAAAAACAAACAAAAACACTCTTAGGACATACAGTACAAAACCTAATACTAAGAGATGCAGGATCATATTCTTAAACCTCTTTTTCCTCCTATTGATTTATTACAAACGAGGGTCTGACACAAAGACGCCAGGGAAGTGTTATTTTCTTTGTAGAATGGTTCCATTCTAACTTCTTTCTTGAATATGATGGACAAATATGGTGTTTAAGGCAAGCACTGGTGAAGGCAGAGGACAAGCAGAGACACCTAGGATGATGTAATTTATTTTTATTGTGTTAACCTTGAATTTTGGGTTGAGAAGGGACTGTATTCCTCAGTTCTAGGAAGCAGAATGCTCCATTAAATACCTGTCTTGCAAGCTGGGTGTTGAAAAGTTGTTGATCTTGTTTAAAAATATAAGAGAACAGAAAGAGTTCCACCTTGTTTAATACTTTTTAACATCAAGACAAGATCTGCAGATATCCTTCAGATGACTCAGTATTCTCCTTGCTCATCTGGTTTATTCATTACTACCTGGATGTGGTGAGAGAACCTCTGTCTTGCAGGGATGCAATGGGTTGACTTTTGCTGGAAAAAGTCAGGGATTAGTATCTTGGGGAGCTGGCAGCCTGGAGTGTTTGTATTTCATGAAAAAGCAACTCAACTGCAAGCATGCCATCTCAGCCAGGGCTCTTTGAATATAATGTCAGAAAAGAGATTATCAGTGTGTAATATATGTAAATTGCATATTTTTATGTTTTCTATGCCTATTATGCAGCTTCTTGCCTGTCATGAATACATTTATGGGAATATTGTATTTCCTTTTCAAATTAGGTTTTAGTTGCTTACTGAATTTTCTTTTAACAAATGTTTTTTAACTCAGAATTATGAGGGGATAGCATATCTGGATGTTAATGTATGTATACAAGACTTAGGCATGCTATTGGATTGGCATGGCACTTTATGATTAGTGGCCATTGCTGGCTTTTTGCTGTGAAGCAGAACAGTGACTGCAGAAACACTTGTCTCACAACTGCAGGTGTATGGTCTTAGTAAAGGGCAGATTGTTTTAAAGACAGGATATCAGTATTTTGAACTGCTTCATTTAAGATAAGGGAAAAGGCTTTTCTGGTGTACATCAGCATCCCTTGACCTCCTCATGTGTTTTTTTTATTAATGTCAGAGCAGCAGTTTGTCCTTCACCAGGTCAGGCAGTTTGCTGGTTTGGAGCGTGGTTCTGGCTGCTGTGGATTCAGGTGGAGCAGCAATATTCTGCCTGGATTGCTGCCCACCAGGTTGTGCTTCCTGTATTTAACCTGTAGGATAATTAACCTGTAGGATATTTAACCTGTAGGTAATCCAAGCTTAAACAGTACTTCAGTTTTAAGATTTTACTGGGCAAAGAACAAAGGTGTGTAACCTGCCTTCTGCTAGGAATAATTTTTTTCCCTCCTTGCCCTCTAGAAAACTTCTCAGATCTACTCTTTCTTCTTCCTTGCCTTCTCCCCCCATAATTGAATCAAACCCATAGCTCTAAAGGCTGCAGTTTTAACAGGGGAAGTGGATTGGGTATTGAACGGGCTGGGTAGGAGATCATAACAGTCTTTAACAAAGTTTGCAGTTTCATGCCATTACCTCGAGCTCAGAAATAATCTTGATAAGAAAATCCCAAACTTTTCCGTGAACAGTAGTAAAGATGCAAGCTGTTTCAAGGTTTCTGTCTTCTACTGTCAAAACATTTCACTGCCAGAGTTTGAGAGTTACCCTGTAACTCCTTTTGGTGAGATAGATCTTAGGCAATGTGCTTCTCTTAAGTCTTAGAGAGCACTTGGTTTTCATTAACCTGATGTATGGAACTGATAACAGTTGTCGAATCAGTTAGATATGTTCATATTTTCTTGTTAACTCTGTTTTTAAGGGAGGCACAGGAACCAGGGCTAAAAATTTTAATTCCCTCATTAAGAGGGACAGGGGCAGTGAAAAAAAGCAACTATTAATTGATCATACTTTTCCCTATACCTTCTGTTGGATTACCTTGAACTGGTTACCCACAGAAAAATTTGGGTTCAAGTCCCACAACGAGAAGCTCATGATCTTTGGCAAAATGCACTTGGCTCAATGACCCAAGAACATGAGACAGGGCATGGATTTCTTGTGAGTAAGAAAGTTAACTCACATGACATAATTTTCATGAACACAGGTTTTTGTTCTTTTTATTTTTTTTTTATTTAAAAACAGAAGTTCAGACAATGGGGTTGATTATTTTTTGTTCCTGTGAGTAAAACACATGAGATTCAATAGTTTTGTAATTGTTACTGTGTAAAAATAACAACATGTATTATTTCTTTTGTAAATATACTAATATTTTATATTAAATATTCTATATTTTATACATGTATATACTTATAGATAATATGTGTACCAAATACATTAATATAGCAGAAAAGATTAACAGGTGACAGTATGTTTTTGAATGTCCACCTTAACTTTTCTCTTTTGGTTTGTTTTGCTTTCAGCCATAACAAATCCATACATCCCAATTGTTGAGGGAAGGTGTATGAGAGCTGAGCTAGTGACAGCTGGGCTGGTGTTCATAATGGCCCGAATCCTTCTTTTGTGTTTGGAGCTGAATAGAAGGTGGGAGGAGGAGAGTTCACAGGCAAAGAGCAACCTAATACCAAATTTAGGCATGTTATGAATTCTTTTGAGTAATATTGCCATAGCTGAGCATTTAAAGTCATGAGACTCCAGACTCTGAGGCTGCCTGAAAAAAGTTGTGAGATGTTTAATTGTATAGATATGCTTATATATTCATAAATTATGAGTATATGTTCATCTTTGAGAATTTTTTTAACCTTTTCAGTCATCTTTGGTTGCTTTTCATACCAGGGGCTCAAGAATTAGCTGATCTTAGAATTATTTTGGTGGTGGTACCAAGTTCTGGGACTCTGTGATATAGCACTTTAAAAAAGACATGAGTTTTTGTGACAGACTGTAATAATGTTTTGAATAATGTTTAGTAGTTCTCTCTAGGTAAAAATCTATTTAATGAAATAGATTATCCTCCTAATTATCCTCAATGTGCACCAGTGCATCTTCTCTGATTCCAGTGTAGGTACCAGTGATACCTGGTGGTGTGAAATCAGTATTTGGTAGGAGTATGCAGAGGGTCAGATCACCAATGCCCAAAGTCAGTACATTTTCTCTTCTTTTCATCAACCAAGTATGTGGTTTCCAGCTCTTGCCATTTGGCAAAAAATTGCCTTCTGATGGGTTTCTTGCATTCAATAGAAATATCCATATATATAAAATGAATCAGCAACATGGTTCTAGGATCCCATAGATATAGATCCATGTAGCTAATTAACTTTAATTAATCCTCTAAAATGTCTCATTATAGTGCACAATTACAATCCTTTTTATGTTCTTTCTTGTGCAATATTTAGTTTTTTGAGAGTTTTCTCTACAGTGAAGAGAGCTAACAGCAGGTAATGCCATTCATCTCGGAAGGAGTTTGAAATTTTCAGTGTTAGTGATGAATGAGGGTATCTGACCCACATCTGTTTTACATTAGAATGGAACATTGCCCTGACATCGTTAGGAGCATTTGTCAAGATTCCCTGGACAGAGCTTCTGTAAATTACATGCTGCAAATGTGTCAGGGTCAGATAAGAGGATATCATTAACTGTGCTAAAGTTTACTCATGGTTCTGTCAGTTCAACTTAATATGTTAACTGCCACCATTTTCCTTGAGCTGTTTCATTAAATCTTTCATTCACAGGAGGGGAAAAATAGTATCACTGTACCCAAAAAAATATTGGACATGTTCTTTTCTCATAAATCATATTAATTGCATGCATGGTCACAAAGCATATTAAACACAGGCATGCGTAAATGAATTAAAACATATGAGAATTTTATTGTGCCTATGGAGGGTCCTGCATCCTCAAATACTAACCACGTTAACAGCCAGAATGTTTCATTTCAATAAAATAAGCTCTTTTTAATTTTTTTTTTAAAGTTTAATGGCCTTTATTTTGGCGATAATAGAAGTATTTTGCAACAGCTGATAATGGACCAGACGTGTTCATGCCTTCAGGGCTTTCATCACTCCAGTTCTCTTTCTCGATCCTATCCTCAGCTGGTGATCCTGTGCTGACTCCACTGGCAAAGGATTTGTCCTAATGATTATTTTGCATTGCTTCAGATGTGTTCTCTCAGAAAAACTTTTCTGTAGAATTTGGTTGTTGCAGTCCACAGTGTTCTGTTTACTTATTCCTAATTTCACCTTTGTTTTCTAATAGAATGATTTTATCAATTATATATTGTATTTTATTGTATAAGCACAAAGGCTGTGCATCAACAGTCTTGTGCATGTTTTGTAAAAGGTGAGAACAAAACATATGTATCTAAAAAACTTAAATCTGATTTCTTTCCACATTTATAGGAGTTCTATCACTTTAATGTGGTATTAGCTCAGCCCTTGAATTCTGGGTGAGGCTAATAATTACTGATTTAGCTTTCCCAAAGTGATTTAGAAGGAAGTACATATTTCCCAGTAATTTGGATGATATAGAGATTGAATATATATATTTTTTACCTTAAATATTACAAAGCAATCATATCTGTTTACTTCCTTAGAACTACCCTGCTTCACACCCAGGGAAGGTCTGAGCTGCAAAATCCAGATCCTTGTGTGCCTCCTGCGCAGCGCTAGGCTGAGGGTGCTGAGCATCTCACAGGCATGGCTCGTTAATGGATTTCTAATTGATTAGGTGAAAGTTAGCCATGGCCTTCCTGTAACTCCGTGTATGGGTGAGAAGGTCATGGCACATACCCTAGCAAAGACTCCTGCCCTGAGGCTACTTCCCTTAGAGCTTTCAAAACAGACATGACCAAAAATCAAATTATTTAGATACTAATCAACTGCAGGATGATTCTGAAGGCCTCTGAGGAAGATATTTCTGGGAACTTGGTTACTGTTCAGACTTCAGTTTTCTCCAGCTCAGAGACAGACAGCTCAGTCAGTTCTGCTCCAGAATATTTACTAGGTGTATGTCCACTTAATACAATAATGCCTAATCATTTTCTAATTTTTAAAAATTAAAGTAAATCTCACCAAATGCTTTTAGTTTGTCAAAGAAAAGAAATCTCTATCCAAATAGAGTTGCTACTGGTGTTTGAGTGTTGTTTGAGACTCTGTCTGGACCCAGGTTTAAATTTCAAGATAATTCTCCAATTTTAAAATAGCTTCCAACCCAAAAGTTTTTGAGGTCACTCTTTTTTTTGCTGGCAAAGCCCAATTAATTTTGCCTCGGGTTGTATTCCATTGAAAATGTTAAATTAAAAAAAAAAAAGTCTAGTTGAAGTACACAGTTGGTAAAATAGTTATTTACCCAAAATAGCAATTGGTCCTAAAAGTGCTGGCAGACAGCACTGATGTGAGAACCCTGAGGCAGAGGAGAGTTCCCCTGTGACATGAGCCCAGCCCAGCCCCTTCTCCCTGCTCTTGAACTTGGAACAAAACATGAGGAAATCCTGTAAATATTGGTGTCCCCTGGCCCTACACAGCAGTGGAAAGGGTTGTGCACTTGAGATTTCTGATAAAACCCTGTGCATTCTAAACTGTAGTCAAAACCATGATACTCCTGCCAACATAAATATTCCCAAAGTAGTAATTTTCAATGTAAATGTTTAAGTTATCCCTTTTTTTTTTTTTTTTTTTTTTTTTTTTTTTTTTTTTTTTTTTTTTTTGTAGTTCCTTCTCTTCTTTTAACTCTGTTAATGTTGATTTCAAAGGACAAGGATTAATATAACCTGAATGAACATAGGTTCTAATAGTGTGTCCTGCTGATGCAGTGTCAGGTCATTAAACATGCTACATTTTGGACCATATCAAATTCCAAAGTTATAAGAAAAATATTTGGGATTTCTGAAACAGAAAAGCTTTCTAAAATAATAGAAATTTTAATAGCTTTCAGAAGCAATTTTTAGAATAAAAGCTTGAGAGACCCGTATTTTCAAATTTTGGGGAGTTTTGGCACAAAATGATGTACAGATAACATGATTTTTCAATCTGTGGTGATTTCAGAGTTGTTTTTTTTATTATTAACCACAAGTTCTTTTAACAGATACATTGAATGTATTTGTTGAATTAAATAGAAAACCAAAATTCATCTTATTTTTATGACTTAAAAGTTGTAAGGTTTCAATATCTGAATGTAGTCTTTGCATATATTTTGGAATTTCTTTTTGTATGAATGCTTCAGTTTGTGAAATATTCAGCAAATACCACCAGTTAAACTCATGTTTTCCAGCTTAGTAAATCAGAAGTGAACATTCCAGTGCTATACAGTTATAGTAGTAACTGAACTTCTTTCTCAGTATTTTATTTCAGTGGGTGCATTTGATGCAAACATATTTTGTGTTCTCCATGCAAAGATCTGGGTTTCTCTTTCTGAACCACTCTGTTTCTACCGCTTGCTCTTTTCCTAATCAGACATGTAAAAACTGGATAGGTCTTTCCTACATAAATCACTATTCCTGGGTCTTGTTTCATCTATTTATTAAAAAACAAAACAAAACAAACCCAAACCAATAAAAAAGCAAATGACTCAGAGCTGGAAACACAAGCTCCCTGCAATAATAATACCTTTTAGTTTGTGATGGAAAATAAATACAATTCCAAGAGAAGCATCAGAACTTTAGGAAACAGATATGTTCTTATGAGGTTTAATTTAGGCTTTAAGAAATAGACTCCAATTTAAAAAAATCTCCTTAGTTTATGGCAAGAATTACTGCAAAGCAAAATGATTATCAAATAGCACATGTCAGATAATTGTAATGCCTTTTTGGAGCAAGAACATCCTGTGAATTTTCACAATATGCAGTTTTGGCAGAAGCTGTACATCACCCACCCGTTAGAAGCTGCAGAATATTTGTCAGGCTCTGAAATGCAATTTATTTCAGCAAAAGTAAGCAAATCTCAGTCATACACTTTGAAAATAAGTGTTCTATAATGGTATGCCAGGAAAGGAAATGTTCACCAACCTGTAGTGGGAGAGATTTTTGAACAACAAAAACTTTTCACTGTTGTTTCGTGCTTGAAAATGCAGATGCTTTGGAAAATTTTTCTTGTTCTTCTAGTGGAAATTATAGCCTAGAGGGCTGGGCTTTTATAGGGACAAACATGTATTTTCCAGTAAACCTTTTTCAGCCACTGATTTCAAAACTGTCCCTGAAGAAGCAGTTTAATAAAGGAGTCACAGCTGACTTGAAGTCACTCTGGTGTGCCTCACCCTTTCTGCTGTGTCCTGTAACTGAGATGGTGGAATTAATAACTGGTGTTAGGACCAGCACTTTACCCTTGCACATTCATTTATTCACAGCACACAGGGCATGCAGCAGAGGGGGTATGGCTGCTCTGCCCTTTTCCCAGCACCCAGAACATCAGGATTCAGTGGGGTTCTTTGCTACTTCCATCAGTAATGCTGCTGGGCTTTGCTCCAAATTGATTTCATTGTAATGATCTTGGAGAAGAAAATTGTGTGAGCTTTTTCACAGCTTTTTAATGTTGTAGATCATGCAGGACATCATGGTTAAACAGCCACTACTTGTTTCTTGTTCTCTTATAATTAGTCCTCAAGGAATAAACATCTTCAGAGCTTCCAGCTGGGACTGGGATCAGGCACTCTAAAACCATAAAAGTTTTAAAAAATATTATTCCTTATTTGCCTCAATATCACTTCTTATTGCTTGTGAGCCATCAGATTTTACTTTGGTGGATGATGCAACCAAATTCTACTTCCTCTTGGGATTAGCTACTCAAAGCAAGTATCAAGTCTACTTGGTTTAGGAAATCAAATTATAGATTTGAGAACTTCTGTGGCTCTGTAAGCAATGCAGTTCTTGATATATTTTAACTCTGTCTATTATTCTACCTCTTAGGTAATGGGACTCTTGACTAACCACGGCGGTGTGCCTCACCAGCCCCAAACTGATTATGCCCTGTCCCCTCTAACTGGGGGCCTGGAGCCCACCACCACGGTGTCAGCCAGCTGCAGCCAGAGGTTAGACCACATGAAGGGCTTAGACAGCCTGCCTACATCCCAGTCCTACTGCCCTCCCACCTACAGCACCACAGGATACAGCATGGACCCCGTCACGGGCTACCAGTACGGCCAGTACGGACAAAGTGAGTACAGACCTGCCACTGGGGAGGGCACACAGCCACCAACACCCTGTGCTGCCTGCCTGCCTGTCTGTCTGTCTGTGAGGAAGGGAGCTCTGAGCAGAGATCCTCAGGGCTCACTGCTACTTCTCCTTAAAGCCATGCTGGTGAGATAGCTGATTGTTCAAGCAGGATTTCTGCTGCATAATTATTTTCTTAAGTGATGTCAACAACATCTTGATGTTATTAATTGTTGAGACATGAAACCTGATTGCCATTAGGTAAAACATAAGGGTTGTCCAAAATGAAATAACCGCTGGCATTCCACTATTAGAAACACATGTTCTTAATGAGGTCAGCTCAAGAATCATTACAGTATATAATCCCAGATACATAGAGTTTTGTCAAACTTGTCCTAGGAATAAAAATATTAGTCCCTTTCCTTTGATATATCAGTATTAAATATGACATTGTCAACCTGTAGTTGGCATGGCCCCATGCTGCGAGGTTGTCACAGCATGACTTAAAAAGCTTCTTTTGCTTTTTTGCAGGTGCCTTTCATTATCTGAAGCCAGATATTGCATAAATGAACTGTCCACTTCAAGTTAAAGCTGGTCTTGTTTTCCGGTCTCACTCCAAGGCTTGGATATGAGGGATCTTCTCAACACAGTGCAGCCTAAACTGGATCAGTCCCACTGAGAGAAACAAGCTTGTTATGTTCTCTCCAGTCATAGCTTTTAGTAGACTTTGGAAGGCTGGACAAAGCTATACAGAAGACAAAGGCCAAAAGCAATAATGAATAAATGTGACATGCTTCATTATGAGTGGGTATACAAAACAGAGCAGTATTTAACATCACAGCCTGGCAAACATTCCAGTTTTTTTGTTGTCGTTGAAATTAATGTGCATTGATTGGGACAAATGGAACATTTTGAAACTAAACTTAGAGCAGTTGAGCTCTGCGTACTCTGACTCATCTGACATCCAGTGCTGACTTTAGTCTAACTTTATAACAGCTCAGTTTCTGAAGCAAGGTTGGGAGAGCCTCTCACTGTACACACTGGAAATTGTCATCGAGAGGAAATGTCACAGTCCCTAGGAAGCTGGACAAGTGTGAAAGACTTCCCGAGCAACTCACTGGTTACCTTACCATGCTTTTGTAATCAGCTTGCCAATAAATGTCACTCACAGGTTTTGCTTTACCAAGAGAGGAGAGCTTGAAATCCAGATTTTACCTTATTTTGTATGTGTGTTTTCCCAGTGTGTTTTACCTTTTTAAACAAACACGGGAGACAAAAACCCCACCAATAACGCGACTGATTTTTCATAACTGCCTAGCAATGTGCAATACTGTGTACCTCACACAAACTTTGGGATCATCCAAAGTCATAGATATAGAATCAGAACTATATTTTTGCAGGTACTTTTATTTTTGCAGTGCATAATTCCTGATGATAAAATACAGAAATGTTGCAGTCTGCTGGATTACTGAAATCCAGCTTGCTAATCATGATTTAAAGGTCATCTTCAGGAAACAGTACGAAGAAATGATTACGTTTACATGTTTTTTAGTGATGCACAGGACATAGACAGAGATGGACCTGTATTTGACACATCTGTTTAAATTATACAGTGATATCCAATATAGAAAGTATAATTATAGGAACCAAGGTTTACAAGAAGTTTGCATCGTGACATTTTAGAATGTCAATAAATTTGTGTTTTGTGATGTTGAGAGGAAGAGGACGATGGAAGGTGGGATTATTTATTTCTCTCTATTCTTGGAACAAAGAGGGAGGCAGAACACAAATACATTCCTTTTAGGGTTAAGGACTATGAAGTAGTGAGTTAGACTAGGTTCAGTACAGAGGTTAGTTCACACAATGGTCTTAAGGGTGATGGAAAAATGAAATATTATCTTTGTGTTGCAGCCTCTACAACAAAATGTGTTGTAAAAAAAGAAAAACCCAAACAAACAAACAAAAAAACAACAAAAAGAAAACAAAAAAACAAATGTCTTTCATGTAAAAAGTTCAGTAAATATTTACTATTTATAATGAATAAACATTATGAAGACTTGCAAAGCACTGATGATTTTGTCCTAAAATGTAGTATTGTGATAAATACATTGATACATTTTAATCTGAATATCATGAAGAAATAAACCATGTTATCTTCGATGCAGATTGTATTCATTATCTGAGTGTATTCTGCACACATCCTGGGCTGTGGGAGCATGGACAGCCTCTGTGCCCAGGCACTGCCTGTGTGCCATGTGGAACTCTGGGTGTGTCTGGGTGTGTGTGAGATAATGAACTTTGCATTTTCTGAGTGCTATGGGTACCAGTAATACATCTTCCCAACAAAGGAAAACCCCTTGCCATACATGCAAAAGAAAATAACATAGGTTTAAACCTGACACAAGTAGGGCAACTGGGATGGCTTCAGAAAATGCAGGGACTTTGTAATTGTTGTGGGTCGTATCTGTTGTGGGTCGTATCTGTCCTGAATTATATTACTTTTCCTCAGAAACCTCAAGAATTTTTAATAGGCCTACACACAAGCTGATTGTAACATGGGGAAGACCCTTCAAAATGGGTGGAGTAAATTTTACTGCCACATCAGTATGCAAGGGAATTTTATTTCACCCTAGGCTTGGTAAACATGTAATTTCCTCACTATTTTGTAGGGGATGTAACCACCTTGAATTTCTTTCTGCCTTTTTTTTCATGTGCATTTTATTTTTATTTTGTTCTTTTAAGTCTAGACTTCTTCCCTCTGAAAAGGAAGGAATACATTTCTTGAAAATAGGACATTAAAAATGCTGAAAAATTCAGAAAGGAGATTTTTTTTTCCTTTACAGTTTCTGTTTCTCTGATACACTTTTTAACTTCTGAGACAATTAAAATCTAAAACTCTCTTATTAACAGCTATTCCCTGCTCTAAACCGCTATTTTTTTCTGATTTTTTTCAAAGTTGCTTCCAAGGACTTCACCCTTGGAAATGATCTCATGTCCTAGGCCTGCTGCAAAGGCATCATAAACTTCTGTCTCCCACTTGCAACCCCTTTCCTGTAAACTACTGAATAGAATCCTGCTTGCTTACATGATTTGGAACTGGGTGATGAGTGCTCCTTCCTTTATCACAGGGTGGTTGAAAAACATCACCTTACTTTTCTGTTCCAGCAGCTGCAGGGCTGGGAGAGCTGTGATTTCTCCCCTTCCCCTCAATCCCACTGAGGTGCTTTACTGACCTCACCTTAGGGAATGGGCATTTTGGCTGCTTCATCCTCTTCTCAAGGGTGTCCCAAACACTTTCTTGTGTGAGAGTCTAATGCAGAGCAGGAGAGATTGGAAACAAGACAGAAAGGGAGAAAAGATCCTGTTCCTGCCCATGCAGGGGGCTTGAAACTGGATGGTCTTTAAGGTCCCTTCCAACCTCAACTATTCCATGATTCGTTGAAAATCATCTATTCTTCTCACAGTCAAGCCATGCAATGGAGAACTGGGATGAGCTCTTCTCATGGGGAGGGGCCTGGGGCAGAGGGACTGAGCATTATTTTGATTTATTATGTGCTGTAGAAATCTTTGACAGAGCTATAAGGATAACTTGGGATACTGTTGATCTCTTCTTCTTATCACTTCAAGACTGAAGACGTTCTTGGGAACCAGGTGTGTTTCTGGGATATGAATCCTGAATGCTCAGAAAGTCAAAGGGGAATGAGCCATGTGTAGTGCATTTGACAGAAAAGCCATGCAGTTGATAGGAGGAATGTGCTCACAGCAATGGAGTCCAAACCCCATTATGAGTGCAGAAAGGGCAGGTCCCAGGGTCCCTTTTTATTATTTTCCTTTTTTTCCTGTGTGTGAGTGTGCACATTTTACAAGATGGAAATAAATGAACACAGCTGTTTAACCATCTAATGAGATAACTGTCTGTCATCTCATTAGAATTGGAAGATTTTGACAGACAGGTTTTCATTAAAACATTTATTTGTGTCACAACCATGATTTTTAAATTATTAAGTCTTCCTTCATCTAGAAATTATTTCTAGTCCCATCACAATACCCAGTATATGCACTTTGCCATACTATAGTATGTATTGCCCTTCCTTTATCCAGACATTGATGAATGAACTAGGAAAAGAATAATTTTTAATGGCACCTAATATCCTTTCCCCATGATATTTCAGTGTTTCTCATTTAAATAAAAGCTAAAAATAATCATTTTTCTCCAATAATCACACAGGGTTTTCTACTCAGTATTGCTCAAAAGTCTCTATCCAAATAATAAGTGCAGTGCATTTTGAAGTATATCTTTCTGGGCTATCTTGAAAGGCACAAAATACCTACCCCAATCTACAAATCTTCACTGGTTGCCAAGCAGGTTCTGTGTCCTCACAAATCTGCACCTGTGTGGTATTAGAGTTATGCTTTTAGTCCCTAGGTTAAGTTCTGTGCAAATCAAAACACAAAATATCTGGCTACTGGTCTGTAACATATATCTCCAAATGTAAAGAAAAAATACAAAGCTATTTAACTTTGCAATTCCAAGCCCCACCCCAAATTGTCACATGCTACTAATATTTTTAAATAGCAAGGATGTCTGAATTTTCTCAGAAGTATGGCAGACAACAGCAGGTAAACTATATGTTATGTCTGATTTCTGTGATATATTCTCACAGAATATATAAGAAATTAATTGTCTCTGGTTACTGCTGATGTATAAAGCATACATTTTTGCTGTGTTAGTAACCATGAACATTCTCAACATTTGCTATCCATAAAGTCTTCTGGCCTTAAAGTCTATAAAGGGGATTACTAGAAGATACCTTTGAATGAAATAAGAAAAATTAATTTTAGGCAATATCAATGGGATCATCAGAAACCTGCAACTGCTTGAATTTATAAACTTCTTTGTATTGTCCACTTCATTGTTCTTAATTGCAAGAAAACCCAAATCCTGATTAGAAGATCCCATTTTTAATTTATTTTCACTTTTCCAATGACATCTAGATGTTCCCTAGAGCAACTGGAGAGTCTTAGGGTTATTTAAAAAAGCACGTGAGTTGATTTGAATCTGCTCAAGATATTTATCTATTGCAAAGCAATAAAATTTGCAGTCTGCTTCTGTGGTCATTGCAGGTAAGAGGCCAGTTGACATGTCAGATATTCACTCCCTACTCTCTCCCAACCGTTCAGGGCAGCTCATCACAGGCTGGGAAATTCTCATCAGACTCAGGGAGCAAAATGCTACAGCTAGGGGATTAGTCCAGATCAAAAACTTACAGGTATTTATCATACACACAGGCTTCAAAATCAGGATGTACAGAGTGCTGGTGCTTGGCTCTGTTTTGCCATCATGTTCCCACAAACAACACTTTGCAGTGTTCACACAGTTTAAATCTTTGCTTAGTGCACTTACATCACCTCAGAACCAGTGACTGATTAACCCAGGGTGGCTGCAGACACCTTGGGCACTGCAGCATTTTGACATGCACTCTTTATTATTCAGCTACTCAGACAATGTCATGAAAAATCATAATAAAACCAGGAAGACATATCACATTTGACCTTTGCTGAATAATTTAATAAAGCCAGCTTGATACACAAATATGAAAGAGCAGTTGCTGGTAAGAGCGGAACTATTGCTTCCTTGTCTGAGAATTGGAAACAGTTCAGAAGCTTTATTAACCATTCGGTGTCTTCATCTTCAGCAAAGTCTGTCCCTTAGGCCATAACCAAATGTTAAGCTACTTGTTTCTCCCCACACTCCCCTCCTTTCAGCACTCACACGGGTATCTTTGCTTATGTTGTACACAATTATGGTCTCATGTCTCTGTACAATTATCCATTTTTTTTTTGTTTCTCACAGACTCAATTTTATTTGCACAAACATTTTCTCCCCATATATATGTATTTATTAATAATTGTACATACCTCTTAAATTTTAGCTTTAAAAGAGTGATTGTTGCCCACTCAAACCATGATATTTTATAATTCAGAAATTCAGAGATGGAAAAAATGTCTTCGGATCCACTCTCGTATGAGTGTCCCCATCGTAAGTACCAGAATAATTAACTAAGGGTACAAATCTCCTGAGGTTTTGGAAATGCTGTTTTGGCTGTCCTTATCCTGGAGAAGGGTCTGTGGGGCTGGGAGTGGTGTGCCTTGCAGGGACCATGTGGTTCTGCACTACATGAGCCATAGAGCACCACTGGGGTCTTGTCCCTCTGTGGAGTTCATGACACAGTGTTTGACTGAACCCTTTTTCCATCACCCCCATCTGGAGTCTCCAGGTGGCAGAAGACATGGTTTGCCCTCAGTGTCATGGCTTCTCCTCATTGCCTCCCTTTCCCTTGTGGGTCTCCAATAAACTCGACTCCTGCCACTCCTAAGGAGTCCACACCTTTTATCTCAGTGCCTGCATCAGCTCAATGGGATATCTGTTTCACTTGCTGTTTCCAAAGACTCTGACCAGCAGCACCAGCACCAGCTGCAGCACTCCCAAAACCTCACATCACTGTTTCACCTGGCACTGATACCTGAAGGAAATACTTGCACAGTCAGGGCTGCCTGATTTGAAAAGAGGATAATGAATGTGTGTGAAAAGGTAAGGTGGAGTTCATCTTTTCCTTTGAGCCCAGAAGGATTTCTGAGTGCAGAGCAGTGTAGCCATGCCAGGCATGGGTGGGGGGTCAAAGGGGTCACTGTGAGGTATGTGGGGAGCAGACAAAACCTGGCTGAGAGGACACAGCCCTGAGGGGAGCCCAGAGGCCTGCCAGGAGCAGCTTCTGACCTGCTGGGGGACATGAGGGGACAGCCCTGGACTGGGAGGTGCTGGTGGTGTGCTCAGGGGTGTGTGAGCCATCTGGTATCCCTGGTGCCAACATGTCAGAGGCCTCGTGCAAGGAAACAGCACAGCTTTCCCTGTGGGTGGGTGCAGAGACAGCAGGAACCCTGCTGGGAATCCTCTGAGAAACCTGAGGGAGCTTTTCTGCAAATACAGTTTTCCACATGGTTGTTCCCAGAGAAGGTGTATAATGGGTGGGAGGGGAGATGGTGCTGTGGTCCCTCTGGTCCCTAAAAGTGCATTTTTCTCATGTGTGTGGGGTCAGCAAGGGGTGGCTGAGGGGAGCAGCAGGGGCAGAGGTGTTCCCAGAGGTGCTGCCTTTGCCTAGAGCTCAGTCTATCCTTTGAGAATGGCTGGGAACAGCAAGTGCCATAGCTGGAGCTGGCTTCTGGTGCATGGAGCACTGTGCAAAATTAAATCCCCCTACCTTTTGGGTGCTCCTGGGACGTGGCAGGGCTATGCCAATGCTGCAGAGGTCCCAGGTGATCCAAGTGTGAGCAGCAATGGGATATGGTGGGGAACAGGATCTCCTGGGGATTTGCTTGATCACTGCACTTCCCAGGGCAGACAGCTCCTGTGAGCCTTCCCCTTAGCCTGGTTTTAGTTTCAGAGCATTTTGTTGGACCCAGTCATGTTCCAGACTGTTCCTGCCAGAGCTGGAACAGCGATGGAGCCTCGGGTGGGAGGGCTCTGCCAGCCCTGCAGGCTGTCCCAGCCAGCTCTGACCCTGGGGGCAGGGACAGGGTGCAGGGCTGGCCTGCCCCACCTTGCTGAGAACCAAGCACTGCAAAACCACCTATAAGACACCTGGTTTGGCTAAAACAACCCTGTAGATTCTGGTAAATAATTTCTGGGGTTTAGACATGCATCAAACTTGTGGCAGAAATCCTTCATAAAGGGCTACATAAATGCCAGATACTTGAAGGATCTGGAAGGAAGCATTTTCTCCACTCCCCATCTTCAGGAAAATATAATCTCTACTAGTGTGGATAATATCACAAGTGCTCTTGCCAAAGAAGAACTCAGAGTATTTAATTTTTTTACTGCTAAATAAAAAAAAAATCCTAAAAAGAATACACAGAACAGATAAGGAGCTCAATCTTATGCCAATGTTCACCCATTTTCCTTTGATTTTTAGTGGAAATTTCAGGTGTGTGAGGACCCACAGATAGCAAAGATGAGTGGACAAGGCAATTTTGATCTGTGAAACTACAGTTCTGTTACTTTTATTCTGATTCTGCTCAAGTTCATCAGGAAAGATTAACTTTGGCAGCTTGTTCAGTGACTAAATCTTGATATTTTTGTGGCTTAATTCATAACATAACTGTAAGCTATTGCCCTGTGTTTATATTTCCCATCCATTTCTCACATTTCCAAAGCATACTGATATGTGATCCTGGCAATTTAGCTACCATAATTGGCATTTTTCTAGGGCCAAAAGGAAACAAATTCCTTATCCTCCATACTTCTTTAATTTCTGAAAAACAACAAGTAACATGGTTAATCCTCTTTTTTGATCTTTTCCCCCCCTTTGAGTTTTTCTTATGGTCTTTTCCTTTTAATCTTTTACGTTCTTTTTAATCTTCACTCATTGTCCCCCTGCATTTGAAGAATTTCATGTACTTACATCTCTAAAAAGAATTGGACCACTTTATGGAAATAGCTCTTTAGGATCTTGTTCAAAGCACCATTATGTACTTTTAACTGTTTGGGGGAGGGTGAAGAAGGGAGAGAAAAAGCAACTTTAAAAGCAATGTTTGTTTGTGTAACCTAGCAGAACATCGATGCATAAACAGTGTCCGGAAACACCCCGAGTTAAAATAGGGCTGGACTGCTTTGGATGAGCAGGAGGATGAATAAGATCTGCCTTTGATAGGGGTTGGATCACATCATCTGACTCCTGGTGGGGGTGTGCTTGGGCAGGAACATTTCAGGAGGGACCAAGCAGAGCAGCACAGGTGAGCTCTGTGGTTCACCTGTGAGCAGACCCTCCCAGTCTGGAGGGAATGAGCTGTGCTGTGGGGATGCAAATCCTTTAAAACTTTCCTGCAGAGGACACCATTAAAGCCCCAAGTAAGTCTTTGTGCCTTTCTCAGGTGGTGTGGAGACCACTCTGAGAGCTGCCACGTGGAAACTGGTAAAATGCAGTAGCAGTTTTGCTGAGGATGGTGTGCTCTGGCCTCAAGTGGCCTCTCCTCTGGGTGACCTGGGCACGTCACACGTGTTGGAAAGGGAATGTGTTGCACTGAGTTTGTTGGGACAGGATTCTGGGTTTGTGAGGTACCTGTGGGATGAAGCCCAGCTATTGACAAGCATGGCCCAGTGCTAACACAGTAATTTATCCTCCAGGCTTAGACTGATGTGGCTCTGACTGTCTGAATGCTGGAGGAAGAAAGCTTTCTGTGCCTCCCATTGAGCACTAAAAAACTGCTTAGATGTGTGAGGATGCCAGTGCACTGCATAGCATAAGATGAATTAAAACACTTATTTCTAGGAAATAATGAGTACACATCTCAAGAATCAGGCTGAAGCTGTGTTTTAAGAGGCAAGGTGAAGCACAGCATTCCTTGTTCATTGCACACCCAAAACTGCCACTGTGAATTCACTGGTGTGATTTTTGCCATTCAGTTCTCGACTCGGTTGTGGTGTCCTATCCCTCAAAACCCTCTTTAATTTTTTATTTTTATATTGTTAATCTCAAAAGCCCCAGAAACTGGCCAACAGAGGTCATGTGTTTCTCAAGCTGGCAAGAAATTTACAGGGATTAGCATGTGTCCAACTTAATTTATGCAGAATTGCAGGGTTCTTTTACTGAGGCAAATTCTTTAAAAAACAAACAAACAGTAAGAATTTACAGAGGTCTGGAAAAGTTGCAAAACCTAAATGAAAATCCTTTTCCAGTTACGTGAATATAAATTGGGCATAGTTCCCCTGAAGATTTTATACTAGTTTAATGCATATATTTCATGTGTAGTTAGACTGCTGATAAAACTTTTCTTCTGTCACCTCAAAACAGGATTAGGTCCTCTCAATCTGTTCTCCTTTAGCCACAAGAATAGGTGAATTAGATCTCTCCTATAACTTGGCCCCAACCAAGAACAGGATTTGGCATTGCTCTTTATGGGAATTTTAAATCTTTTTTCTTTCTATTCTTTTCTTTTGTTTTCTTTTTTTTAAGGCTGATTTTAAAACAAATAGTTAAAACGTGGAGCTGAGCATTTCTTCTAGAAGTTGCATATTTTAAATGTACTTATACCATAGTCTGCTGCTCATATAAAATTACAGACTTCACTTTCATCTTTCTTTTTACAAGAAACTCTTAATGACAAATGCAGGCTGTTTAGTGATACCGATATACTGCAATCTTAGCATGTGAATTAGTCATCATACAATCAGTTCAGGGGGTCAGGCCTAAAGAAACAGTGCAGAGTTGGCAAACTGCTAGTCTGGTGATGTGCTCTCCACTTCAAAGTCATGGTGCTTATTCCCCAGAATTCAGATCACAGAAAGAAACAGCTGGTATTGTCGTTTGTGCCAGTAAGGACTTTTTTTTTTTTTTGTAGCAAGATAAGGTTTCACTACTTTGTAAAACAACAATTTACTTTAGAGTGACCCAGCCTGTAAAACACAATAGGAAGCAGGAATCCACGGAGCACTGCTCTGCTATTATTATGCAAGTAGACATGACCTGTGACAAACCACACTGGAGAAGACTTAACCTCCTTGCTCCTTGTCTGAAAATATTCAGAGGTAGTCCACTTGTCAGTGGCAGTCAAAGGTTTCATATTCCAGAATGACTTTATAAGCAGTTCTTTTCTGTTTGGATATTGCTCTCTTGCATGTTTCCAGTGTGGCACATATTATTGGCAGCACACAGCTACAGACTACCAGTCCTAATGCTTAATGCAAACAAATTAAAAGTTTTAACTTTACACCTAAGCTCCAAGGCTGTCAAATTTGAGGTCAAATTTAAGATTTCACATTCAGCTTGTAGATAGCAGCTGAGTGAAACATCACATTTTTTTTCCTTCTTCCCCTAAACTCCCATCACATCACACTGGTTCTTTTAAAGTCATTTCACCTAGTAACCTGAGCAGATTTGTTGCCCAAATATTGTGGGGGTAGGGGAATAAAAAACGAAATCACACATTTTAAACTGCCTGGCAGATGTGTGTCTCAGGGATTTGTGATTGTTCTATTATTGTTATTATTCGTAGACTTCACAGACAAGGCAGGCTTATCAGCCAAATGCCTCATTATCAAATGACTGAGACCCAGTAAGTGCTTAACAGCATTCCTTACCAAAAGAGGAAATGGTTCCAGGCCAGATCCAACTCTGCCAGAGCTGGTGGACAGAGGCCCACTTCAATGAAGCATCACTTGGGGCCCCTCAGAGCTCGCTCCCCTCTATTTCCTGACATGCTTTTTAATTCCCCAAAATGAACCAAACGGCTTTAGCTTCTCTCATCTTGCAATGTGTTCTGCAACTTCTGGAAAGGAACCTGGACACAAAGAAAAATGCTACAGAACAGAAAGAGCCACAATACAAACCATATGACAACGCCTACTTCTTCATCCTCTTTGTCATGTTGTTTTACTCTTTCCTGGCATTAACTGTCTTCTTTGGTTATGTACGCTCGAAGAAAGCAGTTTCAAAGCAAGATCCTTACCAGGACTTCATCGAGGATAGGAATCGAAATAAGAAGTGGAACATGACCCGGCCGGTGGTGGTGAAACTTGACTTTGAAGAAGAAAGTATTCTTTGAACTCCTTAAACCAAAATACTCTGCAAAATGCACCAGACTGTCTCTGCTGCCAAGATCTCAAGTGAAGATCTACACATTTATCCTCTTCAACCGTTACCCTCACAATAAATCAGAGTATTGCTTAAAATAGGTAAAGGAAAAAAGATTTTTCTTTCTTTTGTTTTCTTGTAATCCATTTGTTGCTGGAATATATATTTTCTAAATTTTGGAGAAATCTTACAAACTTTAAAATGAGAGTGAAAAGAAGACATTTTTGGATTTTGCTTCCCGTTTGGTACAGCAAGAATGGGAGCCGATCCTACACAGATACCCTGAATTTAAGACAGTGGACTCGTTTGTGTATGAATATACCCACTCCAGTGGAATGCTGTTTCTTCTCAGTCCTTCAGACCTGGGAACTGGAGTGTAGTATCCCTGGGACGTGCCTCCCTGGAACAACAGAATGCATTTTGCCTAGACCAGCAAATACTACTTAACATGTAAATATAGAAAAGCTCCTCTTGCATTCCCTCCCCTCAAAAATTAATTTCATATGCTATGGCAAAAGATTGACAAAACCATCTGCAAAATGTAATTAAAATGCTTTTAGTGAAAAAGCAGGTTGTGTGTTCAGTGAGTTTAGAGTCCTTGCTTTGTCCATGTTTTTGTATGTATTTATTCTTCACCAGTTTCTAATTGAAGTGTACATTTCATTTATAGAGAATGGTAAATACAACTGATCACAAACCTAACATGGGAAGGGCTTCTCTGTGTCTGCAGTAAATAATTGCTAAAATATTGCACAAGCTTTGCTCAGAGTCGTACTGAACACATTAGTCTACCATCTGATTTATTAATTTCTCTTCTTCTTAATAAGTATTGAAAAAATAAGAGTTCTGACATAGAACATATTGCTGTGCTTAATAGAAAAGAACAGTGCAGAAGTGCTCAGTGATATCCTGCATGTGCTGTGACACATTGCTCTGTGATAGCACACGTGTTCATCTTGTGAGCCTTTAACTTGTGTCCCTCCTTAGCCAAGGTCTCCCATTACTGGTCTCCAGTTGTATCTTGTGTGTAACTGCTTGGATACATTACACAAGGGGCTGCAGGACAGAGCCCCTGGCTGCTCGGAGCTCTCTGAGCACTGTAATCATTTTCAGGTGGTAGGTAGGCTCTATTTTTCCTTACTGTGCATACAAAGCCAAAGTGGGGCAAATAAATTTCCATGCATGTAGTAACTTTTCCTGCTAGTGGAATTATAAGGATTTTGTTTTTCTAAAGTGTGTAGCCTTCACGATTATGTATGGATTGTTTCAGGGATGTGTAGATTTTTAATTCTGTCAATATTCAGAGAAGGGTTTTATATCTATTCAGCCTGGGCTAAATGGTCAGATGCTGTTCCTGTTTCCTGGTGTGTGTGCAAGCAGGGAGGTTGATGCTATGCATAACCCCTTCTCATAAAACTAATTTTCTCTTCCCGCTTACCAGCATGAATGTTTGTAGAAGTAGGTGTTGACTCAGCTCAGAGTGCTCTGTCTCTGGTAGCTGTGCCACAAGAAGATAATAAGCATAAGGTGATACTTCCTCAGCTGTACTTGTTCAGCCTTCCAGGATTTGTTGGTCAAACAGGGGCCATCTGAGGCAGAGGCCACTCCTGTTGCCTAAACGCGGGGGTGGGATATGTGCAAAACACTGATGTGGAAGGGATGAACACAAGCTTTTCAACAGGCCAGAAAATGTTCACAGATGTACTTTTGCTCGTTCATCCAACTCCAATTTAAATGGTTTTGACTGTATTAACAAGACCAGAGCAGCAGTTCTTGCACAAATCAGTGTTTCGTCTATGTTATGCGTGTCCTGGCTGCTTCATCTACAGAGTTTGGAGTGGAAAAATGAAAGTTCAAGTTATCTGTGTTCACATCATGCTCCTAACTTTGGAATATGTGAAATTGAAATCACTCTGAGTTGAGTGGCTTGTTAGGGCTTGGAGAAAATGGGCAGACCAACTCTTTAAAACACAGAATTCTGGCTTCTTTTTGTGCTCTGAAAGGCTGTGTAAATGTACTCTCCTGACAGAAGATCATTTACTGTTTTTATCTTGTAGTCAGTGTTTTTTTCTTCTTTTCAGTGTATGTTATATCATCTTAAAAATTAAAGATAATTCTTTGAAACTTCTTCAAACCCATGTCCTTTATTTCTGTAAGCTATTTCTGTTTTTGTCTTACCAATTATCAGATCAGTCCAAATCCCTTAAACATTCTTCAGCAATGTGCTGCTATTGTCTGGAGTTTAGGCTTTTTGGAAACATTCACAGCTCACTTAACAAGAAGACTGCAAACAAAAAAATTGTTCTTCAAACAATTTTACATCGTTGGTGCCTGTGTGTGTGTTTATGTGTGTGTNTCTGTGTGTTTTTGTGTGTGCCTGTGTGTTTGTGTGTGTTTGTGTCTGTGTGTCTGTGTGTGCCAACAAGATGAGGCTTTTTCCTGTCCCATCTCAGTGCAGTAGTAAAAATGTCTCTTTGTCAGTGTTAGCCACAGGACACGTTGGAGGCATTATTGGCCTTTTTTCTTCTGTGTGTCAAAGGCTGTTCATCCCTGCCCAGGTGCTCTTGGGAGTAACAAATGAAAGGGAACAATTCCATGCTGCAGCTCTCACGGGCAGATTCTCAGCCACAAGAGTGTTTCTGAACCTTCAGTGCAGCCACATCCCTCCACCCTCCCAGCTATCCAGTGAGCTAGATGGAGCTGGAGAAGTTTTGGGTTGGAAGGGTGGCACAAGACCCGTGTGCAGCCTTGGGAGTTGAATTCCATCTTTGTAGGACAAGCAAGACCCCTATCTGACCAGCAGTGTGCATAGAGAAGGAGGGTGAAAGGTACATGTCCTTCCCTCAGCAGAAGGAAAGGAGACAAGGCACTGCAGGTTTGGAGTCTCCACAGAATGATGTGTTGGCTGCCTGCTCTGGAAACAGATGGCAGTGAGGGGAGCAAGGGCAGGAATGAATGACACACATACCATGATGTGAAATATCTGAGGCAATTAACACACTGCCCAGAATGAGAGAATCATTCACCTCATTCTGTCTTCTGGGTATGAAACCAGTGTTAGTGCAGTGCTTCCAGAGCTCACAGAAACCTCTGATGTGTAACCTTGTCAGTCTCCTTTACAGGCACGTCTGGTTTTCTGTGTGCGGTGTGAAACAGGAATAGGAGAGCCAAAAGAACTCCATTCATGGTGAGCCCTGGGCTCTGAAGTATGATTTACACCTCTGAGATAACCAGAATACTCCAGGCTAAGCACTGGAGAAGGAAGGGGGGTGGGGAAAGGAGGGCATTACAAAACACCATAGTGAGGACTTATGCCAGGCAAGGGGCTGTGATGCTGTAGGAAATGGAGTTGGAGAGGCTGTTGGTGGCAGCAAAAGTCAGTTCTACATGCTAATAAGTGCCTTGAACTTTAAAAGTTTTAGCATTGCAAGAAGAGAGGGATTCATTAATTGTCTTTGGTTTGTATTTTTTCTCTCTCTGCTTACTGGTGTTCTGAATTAACATCACTCATCTGGTGATCTCACTACGAACCTTCTTGTTCTTTCTTCCTTGCTAGTAAGAAACATGCTCAAACCAATTAGATCATGGGTCTTGCTTTAGTTCCCCTACTTTTTGCTATTTCTTGTGGCCCTCTGTAACACATTGCAGCTGATGTGTGTGGGCTGCTTTTGGGGAGGCATCCACTTTGAATTCAGTTTGAGCATTTTGAGATACTCTGTGAAAGGCTTCACTGAAATGCAGGCATGTTGCAGTTTCCACTCAGCCTTTGTGGATTAGTGCTCAGACTGGTTTGCAAGGTCTACTTCTGATTAAACTCCTGCTGAGAAATATTAGGTTCTTCTCTAATTTTATTTGCCTATGTGTATACCCATGTGGCACATGTGTTTTAGTGTATTAGGGCTTGTCTTCCTCTGAATGCCAAAATTATGACAAATAAGCAGGATCTGCTAGAATGGCAGATATTTTCTACTGCCCTCATACTGGTGTAAATCTGGAGTAAGTTGACTTGGCTGTGTAAATTCTGGTGTTTGCTGTGTGTGAGTTATATCTACAACTGGATCTTATAGGTATATTTTGACTACTTACATCTCTGAACTCTGCAAATGAAGCTCCCTGCACCCATGGAGAGCCTAAAATACAGATTGGGTGACCAAGAGTTCCTGCAGCCTGTAGGCAGCTGCAGATATTGAGCATTTTTTGCTGTAGTTACTAATGCATGCAAAACTTCATGGCACTGACTTCCAGTGCACTCCAGGAAAAGCTAAGTATGCCTGAATTAAAGCAAGCCTGGCACTATACATTTCCTTGTTTAGTTAGCATGGCAGATGCTGCAAACTTTTGTCACTTCGTCTGCAACATACCTGCATGCATAGGGAAAAAGAGCCTGATATTTAGTAAGGAAATACTTTTCACAGGAACACATAAAATGACTTTATGGAATTGTTCAAGTACCTCTGGCCTGGATTTAGAGGAGCACACAAGTCTACACTGAAATCTTCTGTCAGTCATGTGTATGAGTGCAGTGGGACTTGGAGAGCACATGCTTAAAATTAAACACATGCTGCCATCTTTTCCTGAGCAAGCCTGCTTCCCAAGCTTGGAAACTCAATAAGTGCAGCAATCTGTACTACAAACTTAAGCAGCTGAAATAGCTGGGTTTTTTTTT
>WEIU01000393.1:36779-69830 GCA_013389925.1 Aegithalos caudatus | reverse complement strand
AAAAAAAAGAAACAAAGGAAGAATGAAACAGCAAATGTATACCAGCAGTTTTCCTGGGCACTGTAGGCTTCCAATACTGCCCAAGAACAGTCACACCTTATCTGTTCTCACATCTGAGCCAAACCTTTAGTTCATGTGGAAAGGGTACAGCTGCACAATGCCAAAGCAGCAAGTGAGGATCCAACTCCCCAATTTTCCTCTTGCTGGTTACTGTGCATTGCATGTCATGTATTCCAGGCAATGTGTTTCCTATTTGCATAGCTGTTTATATTTTAAACAATCCTATCTCAGAGCAACAATGTGTATTTGCTTTTTAAATATTTGTTTTGATATGTTTCCCAATTTCTGGTCCTGGCACATCAAACTCAATAGAATACACTCTGCTTTTGGGAAGACTAAATCAGCCAGTGATGTAATCTTTGCAACTGATGTCTCTCTTTGCTTCATGGCTTGACTGAGTTTACTTTTTTTCTTTTATCTCTCATAAATTCAACAACAAAGGATAGACAATAAAAGTTTGAGATTTCAGGGACTCGCTGTATTTTAAATTTGTAAGAAAATTACCTAAGTGACTGAGCTAGGATATAAGTCAGCAAGAAACAGAGATAAGACAAACAACCACTGGACTCAATGCCTGTCAGTCAGCAGAGATACATATATCTTTAAAGTGGAAAGGGAATGTAACTTTAAATTCACTGCAAATATTCTCCATGTTAGCAGGAATACCTCTTATCCTGGTGCTGAGAACCATGGCTGGTATCCAGGATACAGTAAGATGAGGAAGCTGTCCTCACTGTTGAATGACTGGTTTGAATTTGATGTGTCACATGCTACTGTCCAGTGGCAATCAAGCTTTGGTGCTGGCAGATCAGATCCTGGGTGCTTATTCTGTATTCTTGCCATTGACTTTACAGCTGACACTTGCAAACCTTTTGGTGAGCCCTGGCAGAAAAGCTGAGGGAATATGGAAAGTCTTGCCCAAAGCAAAACCTTCAAGAAACTTGAAAGCTCTGCTAAAAGGAAAGTTATTTCTTTTTCTAATTAAAACTTTTCTTAATTTGCCTATTTTTGATAAATCATTTTAGGAAATTCACTTTATTTTCAGTCCCCTCCCAGTGCTGGCAGACTGTAACATAGGGATCTTGGTCAGTATCCATCCTAAGACAGCAAGATCTTCTTGACTATTGAACCATTTATTTAGGTAAAAACCACTCTGCTACTGGAGGTGTGGAGTTAGCCTTTTTCTGGTTTCAGAAAATAGACCCAGATCCAAGAGAGTGAAGGAAATGAAACATTTTCCTACTATAAATGTTACTTTCTTTGAAATATCACCTCATTCAATTTAGTAATTTGTAACTGTTATACCTATATATATGTGTGAGAAGCAGAACAATCTTTTTTTATTTTTTCCTGCAAAGAGAAAATATCTTTAGCAGCATACAAATTCTATGATGCTTTGAGTGGTATTTTGGCCTAAGATTTTATAGGAAATGATGGAAAATAGCTAAAAATATTTAAGGAAAAACAACAGCAGACAAATAACCCTCAACAATACGGCTTTTCTAATTATCTGGAATTCAAAAGAACAGATGTTAAAAAGAATAATTTTTTCCTTTGTTCTTTCCCTTATAAAAACCCCCATTTCTAACTCTATTCAAAAACCTAAATGAAACAAAAGTAGTTCTAAGGCCAGAAGTGAAGCAAACCCGTTTAAATGTCCTAAGTTTAGTGGAAATTACGAGACTGTGAAAGGGAACCTGAATTGTGAGAGTCCATACTAAGGGTGGAGGAGCAGTAATTGCAATGTTCAGTGATATCTGAACAGACACTGAGTAAATGTCATTGTCACAGTTTCACATTTTGCTTTGTTCTGCTGGAAGCTCATCTATGAAAAATGCAAGCCCTTTGTGTTGCTCTGACCCCAGTAATGATTAAGGCAAACACTTTCAAAGTCATAGGTGAATGGCCACATGTGGCTTCTGTTGACTTAAGTGGAGCCTCTGCATGAGCTTCTGTGTTCAGAGTTTGGTTTGCCTGTGAGAGTAGGGAGCCTTGTCTGTTCTGCTTCATCTTGGTCTGCAGACCACAAAAAATAAATTTTTCAAGTAGTGGCCTAAGAAAAAGCCACAGAAACACTGTATTACAAAGTTGCAACAATATTCAAGGACAAGTACAGAGATGATATGACAGATGGAAATGAAAAAAAAACAAAAAGGAATGTGGTCTGGAGACCAAATATGTTGTATAAATTTAGCCCACAATGGAAATTTTAAGTTCAAGCAATCACACCAAACCCATCATCTGTAAAGCTTGGTTAAAACATTTGATATAATTCCAGTGGTATTTGTATCAAAAGGTTGATTTTAGTCCTAGCAGCATTTTTCCATAATGAAACAGAAAAAATATATAGAATATAAAATGAGATTTATAGTTATATTTGACATTGACAAAAAAACCCAGTGCAGATTTGCTGATCCTTGCCCTGGAAATCCAGGGAGTCTGAGTCTTGTTAAATGGGACCCACAGCATCTCACATTCTCTCCCCTGTACCCCCCTTTTTGTTGTTGCTGGCTTTGAAAACAAATTCCTGAGCTGTGTGCTCAAAAATCTTCTGAGTAGCCCCATGTACCACAGGTGTAACTCAAGAACAACTTTAGTGTGCTTCCTAACCCTTCTCCATCTGCTCCTGGCACATGATTTATTGCAGCACACAGGTCAAACTTGTCTCTGCTGCTTGGCTGGCCATAAACTCCTTTTTGTCTGAGGGAGAGAGGATAGAGTTAGCACTCCATAAATCATAAAATGAAAGAGGAGTAGGAGTAACAATATCACAGATTTGAGCCTGGCTTTGAAACCCCATGTTAGGCAGTAGAATTACAAGCATTTTGGCCAGAGGAAACTGAGGCCACCTTGGATCCTGAGGTTTCCTGAACATTGGTTAGCTTGGATGTGGGATGCCCTCTCAGAACAGAGAGGAAGCAGTGGAGCAGTTGGAAATTGCATCTCCTCTTCCAACACTGCCAACTGCTGTGGCAGGGTGTTTAGATAGCAAGGTTGGCTTTTCCACAAATGGCCCTCAAGCTTCTGGTGACCCAAGCTGTCAACACCTCTCGGGAAGTTTGGGGTGGGATTTTCTGAAGAATCCTGTAAAAGCCCAACTCTATTCCCCTAAAGGTTGGTGGTGATACTTCTATTGATTTTTATTGGAAGTGCTGCTTCAGAGGCAGAAAAATCTCAGTGTCTTTGTGGTTTTAGTAGACAAAATAGAGGTGTAAAATGCTGATGTTTAATCTCATGTTTCCTTTTGCTTTGGTGCTCTGGTGAGCTGTTTGTTTTCAACCTTTTCCTCACTGAAAGAGTAACTGGGAGTTTTTTCTCAAGCTGTCATGACACAAGCTGAATAAATAGAACTGCAGAGAGCTTTATCCTGAGCCTGTTTTTTCACAGTGCAGAAGAAAACTGCAGACCTAAGATTCAACTCCAAAGTGGACGGAAGTCAGTGGAAGCATTTTTGTTGTTTTCACTAAAATTTGGATTGGGATGGCTCTCATAAAAAGTGAAAAGTTTCCTGTAAAAAAAAAAATCCACCAGAATAATTAGTTTTGCTTAATATTACACCTTCCTGTAGTGTAGTAAAATCAGAAAATTATAGTGATTTTTGAATTATGGAAAGGGGTCAAGTCCAGAAATTAATCAATTTTTCACTCCATCCTCATTCCTACTAAAGACTGGAAGAATTGCACTACTGTTCAATGTGAAGTTTGAAGGTGGAAGTGTGGGTAACAGGTTGAAGATGGTACTTAATACTCTGAGATGTGAGTGGATGCTATTAATTCTGCTTGTTGGGCTGGAAGTTACATCATGCTCAAACAGCTGAACTGACTGGCTCAGCTGTTCTTAAAAACAGACATAAACAACCCAACACAGGTTCTGATATGTGGCTGAGAAAGGACGTGATATCTTTTTAATAATCTCTTTTCTAAAGGTATTTAGTGGCATTTTCAGACAGATATTTTCTATCATGATAAATGGTAAAGATGGGAGGATTACTCTTCAAGGCTGAAAAATGAGCTTGCAAATATCATCCTGTGGTTATGAGTGCATGGAGGCTCTGCCTTGGGAGGCAGAGGAGGAAGTTCTGGCATTCTGGTAGCCTTACCACAGCTTGAGAGAGTTCCAAACCTGGCTGTACTTGTGCACAGATTTTCTTGTCAATTTTGATGATAAAACAGGAAACTGTGAATTTTGTCTCAATGGCTTTATAGCTATGTTTGAGTATTAACTGGAAGGTGTGGGAGGGGAAATTCCCAAACCCCTCTATTTGTAATAGACAACTCAGAGCTTTCCTGATTTTAGAGATTAAACCATTTTCTCAGTCAGCAGTAGGATTTTAGGTGCTTGTCTATCAGCAGAAAATTGTTTTCTCTAAATGAACTCTTTGTGCTGGATGGTACAACTGTGTCTTGTGAAGAGAGGATCTGAAAGGCAGAGAGGCCCATCTGCCCATATGAGAGTCTCTGAAATAGCCCCTGTTTTTTACTGATGCCACGAGGCTGTGGTAAAGGCTGTTCTCTTGTAAGCCTGGGTGGTTTGGGGTTTTCTTGGTGTCCCATACACAGAACAGTGTATAAGACAGTAATAGTCTGATGCAATAATAGTCACTAATGAAATACCACCACCACTAAACCCAGCCTTGAAATGTCCATGTTCTCTGTTTCCTTAAGCATGAGGGGAGGCAGAACAGGTTCATTTTGTTCCACACCTGGAATTTAGACATTTGCTTCTTTGGCAAGAAAATTTGTGAGGGTTTCAGAAATGAGTGGATTCTAGATTATAGTGTGTGCTCTCCTCTAATGGAATTAAGACTCTTTGAAGCTGCTACTACACAGTTGCAAGCTTTTGTATAGATTTAAACACAGATGTAATTTAAATCAATACATCAGATACCACTGGAAATGTGATTTGGAAATTCTGTTACTATTTCTAAAGGAAGTGTCCCCATGGTCACTTTACTACTTGTTGGAAATTATTAGAAATTGCACCTCAAAAACGGGAAGTGGGTACTGCAAGATTCTGTGGAAGGACAGGCAAAATATATGAACCAATCAGGCTTTCCAATTCAGATGATGGAAAAATCTGTTTTGCAATAAATATCCTTGGAAAATATGATCTAACTTTTGCTAAACACAGACATTTTCTGGATTTTTAAATTATCAAAAATATGTATCATAAAACCCCCCAATCAAACAAATAAAAACTCCAAACCATCCAGAGTGCTTTGATTAATTCACTCTCCTGTTAAACTTCTGTGTGTACTTCCATGGCTGATGGGGAATTAGCTCCTCTGAGGAGGGAAAAGGAAAACTTTGAGGCATGGAGATGCTGAATGTTTTAAATTTGAGTAGCTCTGTAAAAGGTATGCTAAGACAACTTTATAAACCATGTATTCAAGGAGTTTCAACATATCATGAACTTAGATAATCTAGTGTGGCCATGGATTACAGCCCAAAGTGTCTGGGAAAAGCGGAAAAAAGGCAACAGGGGAAAAGAAAAAAGCTGTGTTCTGACTAATCAGTTCATCAGCCGTAGCACTTGTGTGGTGTGCCATACAACCACGCTCTTCCCATGCAGAGAGACTCTCACATGACATGAGATATGCCCAGGGTCATAAATCCTAGCAGTCACAGTATGCACCAAAACAAGAGATAAACACATGTTTTATTTATCTTGCTGTAGCCTGTAGTTAACAGTGCTCCTGTGTCTTTTACTGCAGAGCTGCTCACTTCAGCCTTTCCCAGCCCCATCTCCCAGATGATTGGTACAGATTGAGAGCAGTAATGAATATCTTCTTAGGTAGATGGTGAGATCTGTTCAGGCTGCCAGAGAAGTTGTACACACACACCCATGGAATAAATGGACTGGCAGATAGATTCCCTTGGCTATAAAGAAATATTCAATGTATTTTTGTCCTCTTCTCTGTCATCTCATTTGGACACACAGGATCAGTGATTTTGTTTTTTTTTCCCCTCAAGGATAGCTGTACCAACGTTGAGTCAGGCCATGAACAATAGCTGTGAAGGCTGCAGCCTTTTACTCACACCAAGAGGAATTTAGAACAAGTCCACAGATACTGTATAACTGTGTAATTACAGATGATTCCCTGAAAAACCTTCTGGGCAGCTTCCCACTAAACCCCTGTTTTAGTGTGTGAGTGACAAGAGCATGAGGTCTCAGTTGTTTGCTTTTTGGGAGAATGAGTTCCATTTACTCTCAGGCTGGGGTACAGCAGGTAACCTCTCTGTGCTGTGAAGCAGAAACACACGAGGTGCTTTTCTGCAGTAGCTGTGAGCAGTTTTATCAGCTTTTCCAATGGCTGTCCTGACTCCTTGTGGCCACTGAAGACACTTGTCAGGCACAAGCTCATTTTTCAGACTACAGTTTTTTTCTATTCTTAATGTTGTATGGATCGATGCTTGTTGTATTTAATTGAAATATTTCACTACTTATTCTTCAATTCTGTAGAAATCTCCATCTACCTGACTAGAGGGCTCTGTGAGGTAGGAGGTGACCCCATGATATTTATTAATGCTGAACTTTTGCTTGCTGTAAAAGCATTCAGGGCAAGGTAGAAAGTGCTGTAAGTGTTCTTTAGTGTTAATCTTGCCTGACCTGTGTGGTGAGTACACCTCCCACAGCTGCAGTGGCAGCAGGGGTAGAAGAATGAGGATGGAGAGAATCAGAGGGATTTTTGTCTGGAGAGCTCTGTGATACAAGGATGTAGCGAAAACCACACAAGTTTTCCATTCCCGAGTCTCCATTTTGTGTTAATTTTAATTTGTTGGATTGTTTAGCCAGACTGAAATTTGACAAAAAGGAAATAATTTATGTAATGCTGATAGCAGTTTTACCTTGCTTTATGGGATTAGTTTGTAGTGGCAGGTGGGTTGTTTGCTTTTCTTTTGGGTTCTTGCCTTTATAAGAATAGTTTACAAATATCCTGCCTGATGCAGTTACCCAAACATAGCATCAGCAGCAGGCACTGCCTGACAGTGTTTGAAAATTGTTAATGTAGCTACAGAGAGAATATCTGAGTACTTCCAACAGCTGAAAACTGCCTATACTTCTTTGGATGTGCTTTGGACACCTTTTGGGAGGAGCTGGGAGCAAAACAAACATCTTGCTTGGTTCATTGAATTAAATCCTAGATTTAACAATTTAGGAAGCTCAGCACGGTTTTGTTTCTACAATAACGAGGGTGGTTTTTCCCTGTGTTGATTATTGTAACTAGTTCTGGATAAAATGTAACACTCAAAAGCTGCTGATGGTCATGAGTGGTTTGTGTAGAGAATTTGCTGTTATCTTCACTTCCCAAGGTGCACTTACATAAAATTACAGTCTTCTAATATCCATCCACCTCTGACTTCCTCCTCCTTCCTCAGAAGCTGAATATAGCAATTCACAAGGTAGCAATATAAATTCAGCTAACACTTGACACTTTCCATTTTCCTGTCTTTTACAGGTGTGATTTGTAAACTAAGTAACAACCCCTGAGTTATTTTTATGCATGCTTTCTGAATGTGACATTCTGATTGCCACAATGGAATACTTACTAGCCCACATCTGCTGGGTTCTGATGAGGTCCTGCTTCATAGGTGTAAAAATATGAATAATTATAATGATTGTGGTGCAGTAAAATATATCCCATTGGCAATTATTGCTTTAAATTTGCAGCTCAAAATTCAGCTTTTACGAGAACCAAATGAATCTCTTGTGCTTCTTTCTGTAATAAGGCAAAATAATTGCTGACTGCTACTCCCTAAGTGATTTTTTTTTTTTAATTTTTTTTTTATTTTGTGGTAGATCCTTTAAGTTATTGTTGAGAATAGTATAGGTGGGAGAACCCACCATAAATACCTCTATGCTTTATGGAAGCACAAATTCTTCCTTTATTGTGTTCTCTGTAGTCCTGTGGTGGACAAAGTTTTGGAAACAAATTGATTACTGACTACAGAGTTTATAGCTAGCCCTGCTGAAGGACTTAGTAAAGAACATGCAGTATAGAATAGCCTAACATCCTCAATATGTCCTGGACACTTCAAATGTCTGTCTAGAATCAGATGAAAGTTTTGCTTAATAAGAAGTTTGCCCTTTTCTTTTGCTGGCTGCCATCCTGCCAGCTGCCAGCTCCCATCAGCCTGTTTTCACTGTAGCATCTCACATTGCAGGTGCTGGAGTGCCTCATGCAGTCCATAGCACAGGCAGTCCCCAAACCCTGCTGACAGAGCCAGGGGGTGCAGAATTCCCCCCTGGGCTCCCCAGCAGCTGGCAGGGAGCTTACAGGGCATCCCTGGACTGACATTGGGTCTGTTTGAGGGGAGCACCACCAAATGGTCTGTGCAGCTGTACTGCTCCTGAAAGAGACAGAGCACAGGGGCTGATGAGAACTCAAGGCATTGATGCATTTTTGAGACCCTGTACAGCTCTAGTGTGTAACTCTAAAGCTCCATGGCCTGTCTGCTGCTGTTCTCCTGTTTTATTCAGACAAAATAATTCCTTTCTAGGCCTGGAACTCAACAACACTTCATTGTCTCAGGCCCTGAAAAGTTTAAACAAAAGTGATTTATGAGGGAGCAAACTGGGGGAATATGATTTTGTTACCTGAAGCTGTAATTGGAGAATTAACCCTTGACATGTAAATGGACCAAACTTAGGTCTGTATGATAATCTTGTGACTGTGGTCCCTCTTGGTTGTAGCCCCTTGCAGGTTTTTGACTTTGCAAGGTGTACCCAGCAAAGGCCTTACATAAATACCTGCTTTTATTCTCTTCATCTTGTGTAGCCTCTGTTCCAGGTAGCCATTCCAAGGCATCAGTCTTCATTATTTTCTCTGAAGGAGGGGTGTAATCATCAGAAAATGGAAGGCTGGCAGCAATGCCAATTTTAGACTACATCTTCTATCTTCCCCATAAAAAGCAAATGTCACAGCAGGTTCTTTCAATGGCTTCTTGTGGAGAACCCAAAGGTACTTAATAAGAATCAGGTATACAAGAAGTTACTTCTCACTGTGTTAAAATTATAGTGGAGCTTTATTTTGTTTATACTGGCCAGTTTGAACAAGCCAAAAACTACCTTCTTGCATTGCACAGTGAAAGTCTGAGGTGGGCAGGAATCATGGACAGGTAGAGGAACACTCAGGAACTGCAGCAGGGCTAGGAAGCAAAAGAAGAATTTCACTATCTCTGAGTCTGTAGTGTATGAATGTACTCTTGTGTTGCTTCCATTTATCCCTTTGGGTTTGAAAGAGTTTGAACCAAGGAGTTCCAGCCAGCACCAACAGATGTGGCTGCTCTAGGGACAGAGCTGTTCTTCACTCCAGCCTGGGCTCTTGTTGCCACCTCTGTGCTCTCCCTCCCCTGGCAGAGCCCTTCAGGTACTGCATGGACAGTGGGAAGGGATCAGGTTAAAAACACGCCAGAGCTGCATGTCCAGCTTCCCAAGCCTTTGTTTCCCAGGAGCTGTGGGAGTTGTGTTTGTGCCTGGTGGTGAGTGGGCAGGCTGGTGTGACACAGAAACTTTAGGAAATCTGCCTGGCTCATTAAAGGGTGTGTGAAGGTGGCAAAGAACAAAGGAAATGTTAAAGCCTGCTCTGAAGAGTGGGAAGGAGAGTGGCAAATGGGATAAGCAATTGGCAGAGGAGTCTGAAGAAGGGGTTTGAAAAACAAGGAAGTTTGGGAGAAGAAAAAAGGAGTGGCACATACTTTGGGAAGAGGGGATTGTTCTTGCTGGAGCAAGTTTTGATGAAAGGAGGGGAACCTGGCAAGGTCTGTGTCAGAAAGGGAGGTCCTAAATACCTGACAGAATTCTAACCAAATCCTGGTAACTTCTCCATGGTGAGAACGTGTCAGTGTAGGATTGTATAGGATATATATCTAGGATATATATTTTTAAACATAAATTTAAAAAAATTAACCTCTGTGCATGTGCTCAAGGGTTGCAAGGCAGTGGGTAAATGAGGAAATTTGTATGGACAGCCAAATAATGTGATTGCAAAACATGAATATGTCCAAAATGATGATGAAAATGGGATGCTTAAATTAAGAAAGTAGCCCATGTTTCTCTAGCTGTCCAAAGATGTCAGATGCCATTTAATTGGTTGCAGTGGCTGTAACCCCTGTAACTAGAGGAAAAAAAGTGCCTTGATTTGGGATACCTGCAGTGCTAAATGTGTTGGGCTGCTGGGGGAAGACCTGAGTTGTCTCAGGCCTTGCTTGGTAATTCAGAATCCTGACTTCACTTCAAACTGGTCTTCCTTGTGTGGAAAGAGCCATTTTCCTAACCATCTTCACAGCTGCTGCTGTGAGTTTGAAACGTGTGCCCCATCTCAGAGAGGATATATCCACTCTTAAAGTAGGGCATGAAAAACTCAGGTGTGGAAACATTGTTTTAAAAAGACCAGATATATTAAATGAAGACCACTGTGCAGCCTGTGTGGTGTCCTGGATGGTGGTGCAGGAGGATCAGGAGCCACTCTCAGCTGTGGTTCTGAGGGGTTTGCAGGGCCATGGCTTGGGGGTTGTGTTGTACCTGCATGGCAGCCACCCCCCTCCATCAGCAAGTCACAATTGTCCAGTTTTCTTCTATCACTCCTTTCCTTACACTGCAGCTCCCCCTGCTCTTCTTGCTGGTTCTGTTTATGCAATTAAGTCTCTTTTTAAGACTGTGCTATAAGAAAATTTCCTTGAGACCAGATGTCTCATGTGAATGCAGGAATTAACATGCCTTGTTTCACATCACAAACTGAGACAAATAAGAGTCCATTCCCTTTGCTGGCAGGCCACCGTTCTTCCTTCCTAGAGGAGCTCTGGTATCAGAGCTCTAAAACTTGGCAGTTTTTGCTGCATGCCTCTCACAGTGCTGAGGCTGTGCCAGGACCATTGCAGGCTGGGGCTGCTCAGGCTGTGTGGAGCCCTCCAGGGGAGCCCCACCTCAGCTGCTGTGCTTGGTACCTCTTTGGGACAGCCCTGGAAGTACTGGGAATGTCACTTCCCCCAGCAGCAATGCCGCTCATACTTTTCCTAGGCTTGGGGGACTTGTGCAAACCCTGGGAACAGCTTTTGCAAGTGTTCCAGTCTCTAAGTGCAGCTGGAAGGTGGGGTGGTCTCACTCTGAGTGTCTCCTTTCCCTGCCTGAAGGAAAGAAATGGGGCTGTGCCCCTTGGTCTGACATGAATGCTTCACAATGCCTTCACAGCTGCAAAGTTCTGAGCTGTGAAAAAGAGAAGGAAAACAGTGGTGGGCAGGATAAAAAATGTCCATTGTCTTGGGTAGGAAAACAAGACATGGAATCTTTGTGGGAAAACACATATTTTAAAAGAAAAACCTTGCTGTGTTTGGAACGAGTTAGATGCAAATTTGGTCTTTGCTTGTTGCCTTGTGCAAGATGATTGATTCGTTTATTTGACCATAGAAACTTTCTGTTGGGGATTTTTGTTTTCTGTGTTGACATCCAAAAATATCTTGCATCTACACCTTCATCTGCTTTTGATGACTTGAGTTGTTGTTGTGCTTTGGAAGAACAGATAGCATCCAATATGCAGGAGATGTTCAAACCATGCAGTTGGTCCTAAATACTTTTGTGCATGCAAGTGTATGGTACAGAAGTGTTAGCCTGTCTTTGTATATATATAACTGTGCATATTTGTGCCTTGAACTCACAGTATTTTTGTGTAAATATTCTAGACATACAAATGCCCTCAGTTTAGAAATATTTCAGCTGCACTTTCTTCATTTGTTTGCAAATTCTTATCAGTCAGGGAGGAAAAACTAAAAATGTGTAAGACTGGAGTGTTCTAAGCTGTGTTGGACCTGCAGACAGTGCAGAGCAGAGGGGGCATAGACAGATGTATCCAGTAAGGTAACATAAGTGGTGAATCATTAAGGTCAGGGAATTAGTTATAAATAGAAGTGGCAGCAGAAGGTTATTTCTGTGAAGGACTTCAAAGGGAGGGCAAGAAGTTTGAGTGTGATGTTGAGCGAGTCAGTCAGAGTGACAGGAATGGAGCACAGTGTCCTGCAGCCAAGAGATTGGAGCTGTATTTTTAACAACAGGAAGAGAAACTGTGGCACTTGATTATAAATTGTTAGCTTGTTGAAACTGACATCATTAAAATTTGCTTAGGCTGGGGGGGGAGGGGGAGGGGAGGGTTTATTAAACAAGCAATTAATTTCCCAGGCTTATAACTGATTAAATTTTCTATAGGGCTCATGTACTCAGAATTCTCCAAAGTGATGGAAGTTTAAAAAATGTTAAAATATTTTTGTTAATTATGTTTGCTGGCCCTTTCTAGTGCTTCAGCCTCACCAATTAATTAGTCTTGGGAGGATTTGTTCTTTGCATGACAAGTTATGACAGAGTGGTTCTCTTGTGCACTTGGTGATGACCTCCTCACAGGTAAATGGACCACGCTCACTTTCTGAGGAGGTAAGAAATGTTAAGAAATATATCTTCAAATGAAGTCTGGAAAGCAACAAAGAAATATCATTACATAATGAATATTTAGTAATTATTAAATGTTGTAACATAACAGGTCCCTGTATGAAATTTCCCTGATATATCTTGTAAAAATGCATTAATAATAGCGTGATAATTCCAGTGATAATAAAATGTGAGGGGAGAAGACAACGTCAAACAGCACCATCTGCTGTTCCCACTTGGACTGCGAGGACTGCAGTAAGGTGGGGAATGTTTGCTCCAAAAGGGACATTCTCACAAAGTTGGTTTTCACGTGAAAACTTTCTTAGCAGTCCTCCTGACCTGTGCAGAAATGTGGGCATGTCACGATTTCGATTTTTGTAGTTTGGATAAAATTACATTTCCATAAAGCCTGAAAAGTTTTGATTGTATCTACTTATATATGACAGAAATTTGGTCATGGGAAGATTAGTATTTCCCTTCAGATAAATATATTTGAGTTAATATAGACTTATTTACATATTTTTGAATCATACTTAAATTAATACTTGCTTTAGCCCATAAAACAAAGCATTAATATATACAATAATACTTGCTTAGAGTCTTGTGGCAGCTTACACAGCCTGAAACGAATGGTCTGCACTGAGGCTTATTGTCTGTAATTTTGGTAATGTCCAGCATTTAAAAGCATTGTAAATACATCCAAGTGAATAGGAAGTGGTTAATAAGAGGTCTGTGGGAGAAGGGATTCCTTCAGCCCGCAGTGATAGCAGCTTGTGCACCCCTAGAGGGAGTATAAATAGAAATGGGGTATTAAATGGCACATGAGAATAGAAAAATTTGGTCACAAGAGCAGATAACTAAAAAGTTGCATAAACTCCGTTGTTACTCATGCTTGCAGTGAGTAGTGGATAAAGGCACACAATGAAACAATAGAAATCTAGGAGTCAGGTTCCCAGCACTGCAGGAAAGGACTCATGGCTGCTCTCCTTTCTGGGATTCCAGCTGACTTCCCTGGAAGCAGTGAGTAGGAGTGGGGCAGGGTTGGGGCCCGGGGATGCTGTGCACCTGCATGAGAGCTGCTCTTGGCTCAGAAATGGGCTGGAGCTGGGAGCCAAGGCCGGGTTTAAGTTTTGCAAACCCAGGGCGTTTGCAGAGCAGTGCTAAGGCAGGCTGCAGGCGATGTGTAAACAGGCACTTAAACGGCTCAGCCATGTGTGCACAATTCCTGGAGCAGAAACTGGGCTGCCACGGCTCTTACCCTGCTCCCACTGTGCAGATGGGAGCTGCTGAAGGGCAAGGTGGTGCCACTGGCACTGCCTCCTGCTTATGTCAGTGTGGAAGCTGCCTGCAGCAAAGGCAAAGCTTGTTTGTATGTGTCTGCAGAAGGCTCTGTACACACACCCTCAGTCTGCCTTACTGGAGAGAGAGAGGCTTGCTGGGAAGTGCAAAACTGGGTCAAAACTCTTCCAGACTGGTTGGATGATGGGATCTGGTTTTGATTGTGTTCCTATTCAAAAAGCACATTTGCTCCAGATACTCTATCATCTCATCCATAAAATAAGTATCTTGTTTTTGAAAACTGCACAAATGCGTTTAATTGCTGTAAGATGTATTTACCACTGCGGTGTAGTGATTTTCAGAGCAGACACATAACTTCAGGAAAATCCTCCAGTATATAATAATACTTTAATGCAACTAGAATGTCTTTTACTAAGGCCATACAGCTGTTCAAACAGCTCTGTTATTATCATCACTCTCTTGTGATGTCCTGGGTTTTCCTATGGCTTAATGATGATGTAACATTATCAGAAGCATTGGACTGACAGAGGATGAAGAGAAGGGGTAATTTGTGCCTTCTCCATCTGCAGCTTGTTGCTGTGGTTATTATCACCTCGGTTTGCTTCTAAATGAACACCTTTGATTAGGGAAGACCCATTGATTGTGATTACTATTACTTGTTTTCAATATTTCTACTGTGAAATTCAAAACAGGGCTTATAGGTACAGCTTGGTGGCTTTTATCACATTATCTGTATGATAAAGAATTAAAGTATGATAGTAGCAACAAATGACAGCTTTCTGATTTAGTAGTGAGAAAGTACTTAAAAATACCTTTTGTCCAGAATATATGGAATGGGTTAATTGAAATATTTTAATTATTCACTTTTCTGAAAGAAAACAGGAATTATTTAATTCAGTCTTTAAACTCCTATTAACCTAGCTGGATGGCACATGAAGTTTTGATTTTTGTCTCAAATGTAATACTTTGTTTGACCCTCAAATATTTTGTTGAGAGTGAGTAGTGAGAGGGTTAATTTAAATGTAAAGATGGAACATTGGCAGTTTAGATTAGCTTCTTTCCTTTTTCTGAAAATCTAATATTTGCATATGTCTTACTATGAGCTCTGACATTAGACCAGATTTTGTACATTGCTTTTCAAGAGTAAAGAGTAGCTTGATTTAAGAGGACTTTGTCTCTGTGAACAATCTGGCCCTGAAACTTGAAGTTCACATGTAATTTCCAGTAATGTGCTGCTAGAATAATTATGGAATCTCTCAAGTGTGTGCAAGGGGAGAAGAGCAGTAAACAAGTTCCTAGCATGTACTTTTAAGAGCAGGTGGCTTAATCTTCCCTTAAATAAAGCAATAATTTCAGCATATTCTGCTGATTACAGATAATAGTTATTCAGGTAATATTAGCTTTTTCAGGTGTGGCATCTTGTTCTAGGTGTTGTAACGTGTCGTTTACTCCGTCAGTGTGTTCAAGTTTACTTTGTAATTGCTTTGCTGAAAAACAGATTATGTATTATTTAGCTGTCAGTTGTGTTGGAGTAATGCCAAACAACTCTTAAACAACCAAATATTAGCCAATAAACGTCAGTGAGAACACTCATGCATGAAAAAAGGATCCAACTTATTTTCTTGTTGGATGGTTATTATTGGAGAGAAGTTCTGAATCAGGTCTTTCTGCCTTTGCCTCATTGTCCAAGTCAGTCATCTGATGAGCTTGAAAATATTTAACTCTGAAACAACAGACAGACTTACCTAGGCTGCCCCAAAAAGACCCTCAAGCAATTTGATGCAGGGGAAAACCCCAAACAGCCCCCAGATCAGCAAGGTGCTATTAGATTAGGTGCTCCTGCAGTAGAATTTCACTGTAAATTGTTACATTTTCATAAAACTGGTTGGAAAGAGCTAGTGGTCAGTGTTTGAATGGGAGTCAGAGCAGAAATCCTGAACAAGCTTCCCTTAGAGCAAAGCAGAGGAACTGTCTGACCCCAGCTTAACAAACAGCTGCCTTACCTTATTTTTTTGTATTAATCCAGCAAAGACAAACTCTTCAGGGGATAGTGGCCAAAACCAAGGCTGCACATGTGCTCACACTTAGAGGAAGAAGTTCTCTGTCCAAATTTATTATAAACTATTGAGGTTTAAATTTGGCTTAGCAGGAAATTTGGCATATTACAGGTGTCAGAGTGTGTCCCTGACTGGCAAATCACCCAGGATTTGGAGTGCCTGTGTTATGCATCAGCTCTTTGGGATAGGGAAATTTTATCAAAGTTGTGATACATCTTGGCAATAGAGACAAGGCCACAAAGGAAATAAGTGGCAAGGTAAAGACTGAGAATAGGTGTCCAGTCTTAAAACCTAATCCTGAGACTTCTGAAAACCTTCAGAGGCCTTGGCTGTGCGCTTACATCAAAGGCTCTCTTGTAAGGACGAGGCTGTTTTGGGTGAAACAACTGAGCACCTGTACTATCAGGCTGTCTTCTGCTGCTCCCCTGAAGTGTTCCTCCCTGGAATCTCCCTGGCAGCAAAGAGCCCATGGCAGGTGGGTGTTTGGTCCAGCAGGTCCTTGCAGCCTCTTGTGAGGTTCAGGTTGCAAGAGTTTGAGGTCAGTGAGCTCAAAGCAGGAGTGGAAACTATTTGAAGAGTGTGCTTCCCACCCTTCCCTCCTGCTCTGCTCTGCCTGCAGCAAGTTGTTTGATTCCATGTATATTATTTTCCCTGTTGGAAAATGACTCCCACTCAAAACAGGATTAGGGAGCTTGGCAAAGGGAGGGTGAATTTAATTATAGGACAAACCAACATTCCCTCCCCCAGGAGTCTTGGCTTCAGTTGTCACTTCTGGTGCTTGTTCTCTATAAATGGTATCTCCTTGGCCTGTGTTCCTTTTCAACTGATAAGATGACATCTTTTTTACTCCTGTGTTGTTGCCCTGGTGTTCAGATTTCAGATACTGATGGATTAACATAGGCTGTCAGCAGAACAGTGACTGATGCTTTTAACTGTACTGAGATTATGACATTAGGTTGAGATCCCATCTGAGTTTAGCCACTGTGAAGCACTGAAGCATGGGGGAAGTCTCTGCAGGCTTTTCCCATTTGATGAAGCAAGACAACATCTCTATTCAGGCATAAGGAGGATTGAATAACTTTCTGCACATGAGCATTTTTCTGTCTACAAAAAGAACCTACAGGTACAAAAGTCCTAAAGGCTACTATAACAAATCTGGATGTTATGTAGAAATACTTGACATTTTGGCCTTGCTCCTGTAACAATTTTACATGTCCTTAGCATTGTGCACAGCAAAGTGTTTGTAACATAATGCATTGCTCTGTGATGATTTTGATAATCTTAATAATCATATTAAGTCATGAAGAAAAAAGCACCAGGATACAGGGCGTGCTTGTATCTGACAGGGCTCTTCTTGCCTTCAGGTAGGCTGGGTTGAAAGCTGCATTATCTTGGGTTTTTGTCTGTAAATACAAGAGACCTGTGGAATACTTTTCATGTTGCTTCTGCAAAGAAGTTGTCTTCATTAAACAGATATGGTCTTGCCAGATTGCACAGCTTGATAGATCTTATCATTATCACCAGCCTTCAGTAAAGCTTTCCTTGATGTGTATCTACTACTGAAAAGCAGCCAAAGTTATCAGATGTCTGCCTGTATTTCAAAGCAGCACAGCAACAACAAACTATGAATAAAAGGGAACATGGACAATGAACGACATGTAAAGGCGTAAAAGAAGGCCAAGAAAAAATCAGAACAGGAATTTAGACATTGCCTGATGGATCTTGGATGTTTTTCCATTTCAGAGTACTGTTATTTCATCCTGAATGCTTTTCAGCATACAGTGGAAGATCATGATCTTACCCATCAGTTGCTATTTGCCCTGTAATATTTTTGGTGCAAACCCCACCTGCTTAAGAAAGATGAGTCCCTGTGCCAATTGTGGAACTGAACTGGAGAGGGGTGACCTGTCCCTTATAGTCCTGGGTATGAACAGATATCAGAGGGGATTTAGCTCTGCAGAAGAGCTTTAAGCCTGAGACACCTCACATGTTCTGTTGTGTTTCTTTGGCTGCTCTAGGGCTGCCTGAACTAATGAAGGATTCCTCATGAATACAGTAGAATTTAGCAAAGTTGTTGCTGACAACTGCATAGGAAGCAGAATTTCTGTCTACTGGTTTCATCCTGAAAGAAAGCAAAAGGAATTTTAACCAAAAGAAGTAATAGGGTTTTTTTCATCTGCATCAGAATATTTGATAAGGTTTTTATGGTTATTTTTTCTAACACAAATTTAAAAAGTGACATGGTTGAATATTATAAGTGTAAAAAGGCATTTCTTGGTCGATACTTTAATCAAATTGCATTTTTTTCATTGGAGAAGCTATTGTATATGGTGTTTTTTGATCAGTGTAAGCTGAGATATTTCAAAATACTGTTGTAATTTAAGAAAATAAACTTTGGATTAGTGGTGTTCTGGTTCAGAGTTTCTGCTATCCAGCACCAAATGTGCTGAGCAGGAAAAGAAAGAAAATGACAAAAGTAACTTTGTGGGTTCTTTTGTTTACATTAAAAAACCCAAACCCAACAACTCCACTCCAGAACATTTTAACAAGAAGAAACTATTTTTTGCTATCTTCATGTACCACAAGAGGACTTACAGTCCTTACAGGGTAATTGCCTACCAGCTTTGTTGGGTGCTTTGTGTTTTACAATTGTAGAACTAATTTAAAATTTTTATTTGCATTTAAAACTTGACTAATCTGAAAGTGTTTAACATTCCTGTTAAATGTGCTTGAGACAACTTTTATTAAATCTCATTTTATTTCTTTCTTCCTTGTACCCCATTTTTATCTTCTGTTTCCATATTTCAAGCCAAATAGCCACAGTTCTTCATATTTACACTGTAGTAAATGTTTCCTCACATATAGTAATTACTGTAGAACTAAAATTATGCAAATTAGAAGGAAGGAAGTAGCTACTGTTTCTTTGTGTGGTGGAGGATTAAAAGTGTGGATGAGTTGAGTTTTGTTAGTTCTCTTAGCAGGAAGGTATTGGGAAATCTGAATTAAAGAATGCTGCTCACTAGGATGTGCAGTGTATTTTCTTACTTTTGGGTATTTGAGACAAGAGAGAGGTTGTCTTAAATATTATCAATATTACTGGTTCATTGCTGGTCCTTAAAGCTCATGTGATGCAAGCAGGGTTAAAAGATGTCAAGGATGCTTTGGTTCTAGTCTTGTCTTCCCCCATCAGTACATGTTTAAGTGCTGGTATTTAATTTATCAACCTCCAATACTTATTTTGCCTCAAAGATTTTTTTCTTTTGGCATCTTCATCATTTGGCTGTTCTTGACATGAGGGGGTTCTTCTGTTGGGTGGCCAAGGGTAGAGACCTTGCTGGGGCTGGTTCTGGTTCCTCCCTTTCTTCCATCTGACATTCCCTTGGGGTGAGATTGGTTTAGCAGGAGTTGTCTTCTGGGGAAGAAAGGAACTGGATGACAAAATACAGAAATCTGTTGTATGTATTTCCAGCAGGTAAGCTCCTAAATATATTTCTCATTTGAACTGAGCTGTTATTGGCCAAGAAGGCTGTCAGACACAGTCTGTAATGGATCCTCTGTGGTTTATTACACCTCTTTGTAAAAGGGCAAAATCTGGCCTTGCTGTATGACTGAAAGGCTCATGATGCAGTGATGCTCATGTGGGTAAAAAAGTCTTGCTTAAATAGACATGATTATAATTTAACCTGAAATGTTTCATAGGAAGCTTGTGGAGCAGCCCAATCCAGCAATTTATTTATATTTAATCTAAGGATTTGTACGGCAGCTGAAAGTGGGGCGCTCTGAAGCTCCTGTGCTGGGCAACATAGATGTACTCAGCAAGAATACACTGCCCTGGACAGAAAATTGCAATTCAGAATAAGAGAAAAATAGAAATAACAGTGTGATGGGAGAGCAGAGGTCCAAGGAATTACTATTGCCCTCTAATGCCAGAGAGTAATAACACAAAATCCATATCTGATAATCCCCTCTTTGAACAGAAGCAATAGCCACTTACGATTTGGCTATTGCAAATATTAGCTTCTGTCTTTGCTGCTGCCTAAATGTAGGTTATCTCATGGTCATGGTGATGAATTGTGAACCATGATCATGATTCAAAAGCCAGTAAGTATTCTTATCAACACTGGGACTTCCTTTAGGTGCCATAGTGTAAAGCATTGTAAAAAGTACAACTTTGAATACGTATATATAGCTGTAGTGTACATTTAGTGTTCAGTGGGATCTCATATCAGACATGTAAAAAATATCATTATCTGGGGACAGAACATGTCTCTGTTACAATAAGAGAGGGATATGTCTTTCTCTTCTGTGCCTTTTAAAGTGTGTCCTGAACTGCATGATATTTACTTAAGTTATTCTAAATGCAATGAAGCTGCCAGCAGATTTTTAGCAGCAGAGCTGCTGGTGTTTCACTCTGGTGGCTCAGGGCTCCAGCAGGTGAGCTGAAAGCCACACTGCAGTGCTCAGGGATGGTTCTGTGTCACAGACTGCTGTCATGAGCAGCACTAATGGGTATCCTTTTCTACCAGCCCTGCAGAAATAAAACACAATATTTTCCCTCCAGTCCTACAAAAGGCCTTGTCAGGGATGTGCCCAAGCAGGGGGAGGGTGTAGAGGAAACCTCAGGGATCTGCCAGTCCTGATGTACAGAACCTGCAGGTAGGAAAGGAATTTTAGATTCCAGTGCTGCTAGCTCAGTGCAAAGCTTAAGCACTCCAAAGGCCCAAGTTTGGTGGGCTTCATGCAGACAGTACTGAGAAGAGTTACCACTAAAGACACCTAGGTCTAATTCCCAGTGTTACTGTAAACTCATTATAATCTTTAATCCTTTTAAATGGATGTTGCAGGCTGTAAACAGACATGAACATTTCCTTACCAATTTCAAGTTCCCTTTGGAGCCATGTCTGGTTGTTTTGGTTTTTTTTTAGTGCAGCAGTAATACAAATAACCCAGATGAGAAAATAAAGCCTGCAATAAAAATGTGTGGCTCTCTGAAGGCAGGGTGCAAACTATCAGCAGCTGCTATCCATAAAAAATGCCATGATTATGCTGTCTAGAAGATTTATGGTTCTGTCTGGTATGATCAGACAACTGAAGTTTTTTTTTCTCTGTGGAGAGCACAGAATTCTTAGAATAAGGGTCAATTTTCTTCCAGGAAGCAGAGGGAGCAGCCCTGTGCCGTTCTTAAAACGCTGGAGAAAGGCTGCTCTCTAGTGTTCAGTGATGGGGTAATTCGGGGAAATGCTGGAGGCAAGCACATTGCAGCAGGCAGGCAGCACTCAGATTTAATTTAGGCTTGTTTGACTTGCAGAGGCAGTAAAAATTTGATGAAGAACATTCAGAGGATATATTTGCTGAGAATCTGAGACACTTTGCTATTTCTTCTTGATTTTTTTTTTCCCCCGCATATACTTGAGAGTAATCCATCTCTGAATGATTAGCAAAAGTCAAATCCTCCTGCCAGTCTCAACTGGTTGCTGGAATGTGATAGGTAGGCGTGGGCCATACTAAGATTTTATTTTATATTTTAAATAGGAGTGAGCAAAAAGAAAAGCAAAAAAATATTACATTGTTCCTGGAAGTGTTGACAGGGATTATAAATTCTGTGGGTGAGCAATTGTTTGCATCAAGGCAGAGCTCCGGGGGAATCAGAAGTTAAGCAATTCTTGCAGAAGGAAACCTGTCACATTCAAAGACCTAAATAAATTTTCATTTATTTTCTGCATTGGCCTCTGCAGGACATGATTCTGCTTGGTCCAAGCATTTTACTATTTACTGCTATGTTGATGGCTATAAATTGATATGAATAAACAAGTTAAGGATAAAAATGACAAATATTTATTAAACAATAACCTATAACTGGCACACAGGTCTCAGGTCACTCTTTCCCTACCCTGCTGTGGGGCCAGGGGTGTTTAGAGGCTCAAACAGAAATTTAGCTGAGTTTAGTGGAGTGATAAATTATGCACAAAGATCCCTTTGCCTTGTCTCAATTCCAGTGCATTGGTTTGCTTTTCCTGTGATTTCTCACTACTAATGAATTGCCATGCATTAACTCATCTGGTGCTGTTTCATATCACACTCAGTGCTGCTCCATAACACCTTCTGGATAACCTCAGGTAATTGCTGTGGCTTCTGCATCCAAGTACAGACACACAGAATTGTAGGAAGTGTGACTGGTAGCAGCAACACATCCCTGTCCCATGCTGCCTACAGTATAATGGGAAACCTCCAAGGACTGAAACACCACGATCTCTTTCCCCTTGCTGATCTATTAATTATCCCCAGCATTGAAAAGCTTTCCCTGATGGTTATCTGAAGTCATCTTTGCTGTACATTAAGCTTACTCCTGACTGCAGATGCAAAGATGGGTTTGTTCTGTCCCTTTTACCAACAGTCTTTGCAGCAGCCCATCTGAGAATATCTGAGCTATTCTCCCATGTGTGGATGGGCTTTATCAAGCCAAACAGCCAAGATGAAAAGTTATGCTGTTCAGGCCAGACAGCCAGGTCTATGTGTACCTCACTAGAGTTCTACTTGTGCAATTAGGGTAGTGTTTAAGACTTTCCTTTTAGGGAAAAATTTGCATGGTTTAATGGAAAAGACACATTATTTGTAACTGGCTGTGTTTCTTTTTTCCTCTCTTTTTTCTGACTTTTTTTTTTTTTCCTTTTAATTTTATTATTTTTTAAAAAACATTTACAAAATGGTAAAAGAAGTGGCCAAAATGATCACTGGAACTCCTTACCTAGTGCCAAATCCAGCACTTTAACAGCTGTGCTTATTGGAAGGATGTTAGTTGAAAGAATAATGCTCTTCTGTCTCGGATGTGAGTGTGTAAGGTCAGGTAAATTACAGAGCTTGGAGGCCTGAGGTGAAACTGTAAACATGGGTGTGATTATGTCTGTAGAGGGGAATATAAGAGTGGGCTGACCTTTAGGACAAGCCAAGCAGACCTGCAAGTTGATCTAGAAACAGATATGTTTGTTTTCAGCTCATTTGCTGTCTGGAAGAGATTAAAACCAGCAAACTTCTCCTTTTGAGAAAACAGAGACGATCAAACTGCAACTTGGTTCAAGTGAAGCAAAGGATCCTTCTAGAGCTAGAGTATTCCTGGCTCCCAGCCACACAGAGAATTGAGGGATCACTTTCTGATCATTTCAGTTGTTGCCCTGCAGGCTCTGATGGCATTAAGATGTATGTAATTCAAAAATGCAAGTATCTTTGAGAGAAGAATTCACAGGGAAAAGTTGTTTTCCACTGCTTTCCTCCCTGCCTAGGGTGGCGATGGATGTCTTGGGAGTCAGCCAGGTGCAAAATCCCAGAGTTCTATATGGAAGGAATTCCTGCTGCTGCCTGACAGCTGGAAAAGCAGAAGGCAGCAAAGGTTGCTAGGGCTGGCCCTCCTACTGGAGGGAGCCTGAGGAGTTTGGACCTGTTGGGTGAGTAATGAAGGGGCAGAGCTCTGGGAGAGCACGTCAGAGCAGCTGCAGGGAGTATAGTGTATCTTTACCAAAACACAGAAAATGTTCTGCTGAAATGAGTTGACCAATAATTTCCCCCTGTCTTGGTTTCCCACACACACAGCTTTCATGGCCTGGTTGATGCTGGTGCCATCCAACAGCAAGGCTTCCTCTTTCTGCTCTTGGAGAAAATAAATTTTCTGTTCACTTGCCTTCAGGAGGTGGTGGGTGAATCTGATGCTCCTCAAGCAGCCTAGTCGAGCTCAGACAGAAAAAAAGAGGACACTGACCCTGCTGGTGCTGTGTGTGGCAGGTGGCAAAGCTGCTGTCATTGCTGGCTTTGGAAGCAATTGGGTTTTCAAAACAACTTAAATGATTCTTTACAATCAGGGAAGACACTGAGCAAAGGTGTGTCATATCAGAAGGAGCAAAAGCCTGGCTTTTCCTAGGCAGGATATGTGATAATTTTCCATTTCAAGGATGACAGAGTATGTGGACTTAGTAGATGATGCCATTAGAATTAGCAGTTCTATGTCTCAGTGAGTGTTTGGTGGGGAATGTGCCAGGAGGAAAGTGTTTACTTCTGCTGTAATTAGAAAAGCAATCTGCAGAAAATCTGAAGATATCTGGCTTCAAATTAGTTCCAGACTCTTTTGCTGCCTCTTGAAATCATTATCTATCCATGGAATAGAGTCCAAGCACTCTATTTGATTCACCATGTGTCAGAGGTGTAGAAAAGAAGAAAACAATGCAGAAAGCATGGAAGGTGTGTGTCAGGAATGTCTTGGCTTAGTCATGGGGACAAGTGTGGGGCAAAGGGGATTCATCACATAGTGAATATGGACTACAAGGAATTCTGTTTTCTGAGGCAAACTAGTAACCACATCTGCCAAATGCTGACTGGCCTGATTTTGTTACACTAGTGTGAAAAGGTAAATTCCCCTGAAGGAATTCATGGAACACCTGGAAGGATGTTCTAGGCCAACTTAGTCAGGAGTCAGGGTATGGCTCTGTTGGGGAGCAGAGGACAGTGGGCAGCACCACCCCAGCATGGAATCTGAGAAGGATGTGACACCTGATTGTGATGAACTGTAAGAGGAATCCAACAATTCCTCTGTAAGAGAACATTTTACCTAAATAAATCAACAGCCACTAGGTGATATGTATGTAACCCCTTTTTTACCCTATATATAGATTGAGAGGGGAAGCTTGCTCTCAGTTCAGTTTTCAATACATATAAAACACCTCTTTTCTCTCTATTTAGGACAAAAATACTCATCACTTAATCCATAGGGTAAAATCTTGGTTTTTGTTGAGATCTAATCAAATCCCTCTGCAGATGTGGTCTGTGATGAATGGACTTGGGATAATACCTTAGTATCTTCAGAGTAATTTGTGGTGTGAAGTCAAAACATCACTGAAGTCCAGTTTAGCTCTTAATTTGAAGGTACATCAGAATGTGAGCACTGTACAAGACTTGCATTCATCCTGTCAATAAAATATATATATAATATTTTTGTCTGATCCTACTAAAAATTATTTTTTTCATCTCCATAGCTAAACAAGAAACAAATGGCCATAATTAGAATTTAGTGTTTAATTACTGAACAAATATGCATAAATGATATTTTTCTGTTGCTTGTAGTTCTAAACATAACATTTGTGATTACACAGGCCATCAGAGCTCTGCTCTGATATTTTTATTATTATATTTGATATTTTCTGTTTTAATCAAGCATAAAGGTCAATTGATTTAATTTTTGTTGACAGTGGAGATATGGTTCAATTTGCTGTTCAGTAAGATATTAAAACAGGGTAGCATTTCAAGGAGTACCTACATCAACAAAATTCCAGATGAAAGGACATAGTCTTGATATTTTTTCTTATTTAAGCTTGCTCATTTTGATCATCTTAAATAGTTAAATGCTAGTGCTTACATTCTTAAGTACACAGAAACATTGCAATGGTCAATACTGCTGCATTAATGAGAAGCAAAATGTAGATACATTTTGGTTTTCTAAGTAATTGAAGCAAAAAAATGAACTAAATTCTCCAGTGACTCAAATAATTCTTGTAATTTGAAACATATTTATCTGGGAAATGGTTTATTGGCACGTTTATAATAAATCTATGGTTATTATTTTAGACAGGCAAGTTTTTGGCTCAATTTCTACTAGAAATTGAAGACCTATCAATTTTTATGTAATGTATCTGGGGTATTTTTCTTCTATACTGGTGATTCTAAATTTATTTTTAACCTGTATCATTATGGAGACATCTTTCTTCCTACTTTTCCAATTAAAATTTGGATTGCTTTAAATGGATTTAGAGCTAATATAATTTTTGAGAGGCTAAAATAATATGCACATTTTTAAGTTAGAAAAGATGTGAGCACTGATGTAGCAAAGAGCTGCTCAAATATTTTTCTGCTGGATCAGGGATTTTTGGCTTAACATCAGGAATCCTGAAGCATTTCTGCACTTCTGCAGCCTGAAAAATTGGGAAGGAAATTTATAGGAGTGAGCTCTGTGAATTAGCACTTTGTGAAACAGACAACTTAGCACTTCTGCCCTGGCTGGGAATGATGGTTCCATATTTTTATTTCAGTAACTGGATTAAATAAAGAAAAGCAAAAACACTATTGAGGGGTGCAGTACAAGGGAATGACCTTGTCAGGACAGCTCTGAACACAACAAAAGCTTCTGCTGCATTGTTGTTTTGTAAGCTGTTGGATGGCAGGCCCAGGTGAGCACTTCATGCTGGAAAGATGTCTTTGTACAAATCAATATTTTCTCTCTATGTTACTTGGAAGTCTTTCTGACAAGAGTAAGAAGTATTTGCCTTGGGTTGTTTTCATAAAAGTTGTGGTAGTTTGTTAGTTCTTCTGTTTTTAATTTAATCTGATCCAATTCAACAGGTCTGAGTGTATCTAAAATTAAGCTTTTACGTCATAGGCATTGCCTTCTGGATATTGTAGTTTTTCAGTGCATGGAAGAAAATGGAGACTGATGACAAGAAATGCACTGATTTCTCTACAGTTTTTTGAGAGGAGTGTAGCAGGATGCACTGAGAAGTGGAAGTTTGCTTTGAGAAGCTAATGATTGGGAAGAAAAGGGTCTGTTTATTTAAGGAACTTGAAGTTCAGGAGTCATGACTCAGTATAAGGTTAAGTCAGTTCATCAAAATGTCAATGAAATCATGGATTTAAGAAATGCCAATTGCTTGTTTTTCATGAAATATCAAAGCACGACACCACTTCAAAAACAGGGTATTCATGTTTTCTTGACAAGCAGGATTATGCAACATGTAAAGAAAATGGACCTTTTGGTCTCCAATTCTGGGAATGCAACAAGATAAAAAAAACTTTAGCATGTCCATACAATTGGAATAGCCAATTCACATGTGAATTTTGTAGCATTACACAACAGTTATCCACATATATTTTACACACATCTAAAGCTGCACAGGGAAGTTGTCAGGAGTGGCACAAAATCACAAGGAAGAGCCAGGTATCATCAGAGAAGCTACTCCAACAGGAGTGAGTCTAAATTTCCTGTTCAGAGGACATTTGCACAAGAGTCACTTCCATGAGTTTATCTCATGTGGCGCAGTGACCACACCAGGACAAAATCATATTTGAAGGACCAGGACCTCAGCATCTCTACTGCAAGGTAGCCCAGCAGCTGCAGCACCATGAATTCCAGATGTTGTTCTTTTTATTTATTATTATTTTTTTTTTTTTCACTGCTGCTGCTGAGTCAGAAAGAGCAAGTTAAAAGTACAATGCCTGTTTGCACAGAAGCAGGTCCCTACCTAGGCAGGACAGGTGAGAATTGTGTTCCAAGGATTGTTTAGTCTTGTTAGTGTGGGCACTTGAGTTCCCTTTTTGCCTGAATCAGTTTGACAGGACAGCATTGTCTCAAAGTTAGGGGATATCAATGAGGATTCTTACTATTTTTCCTTTTTTCTTTCCTACCAATCACATGCAACACTTAGCGGTTTTTCTGCCTTTGTCTCTCTGTTGGTTAAGGGTGTTTTAATATTCTCCCCAAATAAGAGAAGCATATTTTATATTTGTTAAAGACTTTGAAATCTTCAAAGAAGAATACAATAAGAACTTGAAATTATACAAATTCAGTTTTAAAGAGATCCAGCATTTTCTGTGCACTACGAAGGGTTATTTTGAAAGCTAGTGGGGGATGATTCCTGCTGCTGCCTACAGGGAATGCACTCCACTAAGGTCCATGAATGGTTATTGAATCATAAAATGAATTTTCAGAGCAAAACTCATTGGCACATATAGCAGAAGCCACATTTTCAGGTTGCCAGCCTAAACTAACTGGCACATGCAGGAGATGTTTGAACAGTTCCCAAAGTAGGGAAACTTCCAGAAGACTTGTCTGTCTTTCCATCTATTTCTGTCTAAAGAAGATGCTGCATAGCAAAAACATGCAATATCTGAGGAAAACTGGTAAGAGGCAATCCTTGCTTTTTAATTTTGGGTGCTGTTGTTAATGACTGTCTTTGGAGGGTACACTCACTGACTGGGCTTCCAGTGGAGGCCACACTGTTTCCCCTGCAGGAAATTTTCAATTCCTTGTAGGTGAAGCTGCATCTGAAAGACAACACAGTCCCATCTGAGTGTGAACTCAGGCCCAGAATCCCTGGGTGACTCTTCTCAGCACAGCCATGAGGAAAACTGCCAGAACAAAAATTTGTGTTGCTTTGTTGCCTCTTGGGAAGAGACCTGAGAGGTGAAAGCATCAAACCATGTGTACATTGAGGGTATTTAGTCCGGGGCCGGACTAAATCTACAGGGAGGAAAATCTGAAATACACAGAGTGGAGATGTCAGGGGGGTGGAGCACCAGCCACCTTCACCTACTGGTTCATTGCCAAAAATACTTGCTGATGTGGACCTGGCCTAGGGGTACTTAATCTGGACAAAATCTAGGACAGTTTGGGAAGGGTGTGATGTGTGAGAAACTACATTCTTGTAAGTGCTGTGTGAATGTTTTGCAAAGGGTACTGAGGAAAGCATCTGAGGAGTTGGTTATTTATTCAGCCTTTCTCCTCCATGACGTCAGCTTTTCAGTAAACAAGATGCTGAGAAAATCACCTCTATTATTTATAGGGTGGTGGGTTTTCCACTGTGTGCTCTCACCAGCAACGGGAGATTTACAGATTGACTCTATTCTGCTGTGTCTCTTCTCCTTTGTAAATGTCAAAGATAAAATGGCTTTTAAAAAACTGGTTAGTAAGTAGGTCAGTATTTGTTTCAGGAGGAACATGTGTGGTCTTTAAGACACTGATTTTCCTTTTAAAAATCTCCATTTTTCAGCATTGAAGAGTTTTGCAATGCTGGTTTATATTGGGTCCTTTTTAAAAGCTGCATATTTCAGTGCTAAAGGGGATTAGAGTTGAGCACACTTTAATGAACACCTGTGAAGAGAGTGAACCTGTTCAAAAGAATAGACATGTTGTGCTTCAAAGTAATCCACAGAGAGAAATATGGAGAGCCATTTAAAAAGAATACTGTGCATTTTAACTAGCTAATCCAGTTAAAAGAATAAATTTTCAATGCACAGAAAGGCAAAATACAAGAGGGAGCAGAGAAGGGCTGTGTTATACACTTATATCTTTCCCTGCTATATTTTTTGTTCTTAATCCTAATAAAAGAATACTTTAAGCCACCCACCTGAAACAGATATTCAGGGTGCAATTTCTGTGGGGTTTCTCTACAGCAATGTGATTATATGCATTTAATGGGTGTCAGCTGTACCTTCTCTGTGCTTTTTAGCTAATAGTTGTTCTGATCCCTCAGGAAATGAGAAACTTTTGAGTGAGGATGTAATGATCACATTTACTAAGGGAGAAGTAATAGAATTTTTGCTGACTGATTATTTTACCACCATTAATGCTTCCTTATGATGGCAATGAACACATGGAAATATTCAACTGATGAAATGTTTTATGAAAAAGACTGAGCCAGTCTTTTGCAGAACTGAATTTGTGACCTGGCAATGGCTTTAGAAGGCTCCAAAGATGGCATGTGAAGTACTCAATGACTAGCCACAAATACTGAAGTGAAGGCCTTTAGCTACTTGTTCAGAGTAGTATCTTGTGCTGAATGTCTTTGTGTGAGATACAGAGTGCCTCGTGTGTCTGGGCAATGCTTCTGGAAAGGACCCATCTGCTGTGGTAGGAAGACCAATAATAAGAGTTTGTTTTTCAAGATTTCTTGTTTTTAATTAGGTGTCCTATAACAGCTCTGTTCTTCAACCAGCCATTCATTTTTCTGCTGATGCACCAAAACTTTTCCTGAAGTGGAACTTCTTGCTAGAGGTTTTGATTGAAATCATACATTATCCAGGTCTCCCCAAATAACATTTTGTATGGAACGTATTCTGTGTCCTCAAACATAATGAATGTACAGAAATCAAATCAATATAAGTATAACAGAAAGAAATTTTGCCCTTTGCAGCCCTTACTATCTCAGCCTTGTGAAGCACTTTGCAAATTTCAGGCCCTCTTTGAAGGGAGCACTGTTCTCTCCTTTTTAAATACAGGGGAAAGGGCCTGAGCCCTAAATGAGTGAGCTGGGATGGAGTTTGGAGGGTGACCTTCCACTTCCACACAAGGCCAGGAGGGCTGGACCTCCCTCTTGTATTTGAATGCACAGTAGAGGAGGGAACATGTGCAGGGGAAGGCAGAGTCAGATCTAAGTATGATTCTCAGGGCAAGCCCCTGTAATTCAATGTTACCTGGTTTGCTTGACAGATTCTCCACGAATGAGGGATTGGAGTGACAATGTTCCCCTTGGTTGGGACCCTGGGGGTTCCAGGTGAGCCAGGGAAGGGCAGGAGGTGCTCTGCCTGTGTCAGAGCCCTGCTGTGCCCCACAGAGGGTGCAGCCCCTGCCCTGCTGGCAGACAGGGCTGAGCCTCACTGGAGATCAGCCCAGCCTCACTGCCCTGAGCCACGGCCCTGCCATTCCCTTTGTCCCTAGGGAAGGGGACAAACCAAGAAGGCCCCTTGGGTTAGTGCTCCAGTGCTGAGTTTTGAAGGAATTTAGCTATTTTGCCTACAGGGTGTATTTTGCTTTTTAATGCTGCAGAGTGAAAATATTGATGTACCTCGAGTCTGGAGACCTCTGTGTCTCCTAGTATCCTTCTTAAAGGGAATTTCTGCTGTGAGGACAAGTCATGAAAAGGTGCATTTAGACCAATTTAAGGGCAGATTTTCTCTTATTGTCAGGTTTCTAAGCTGTTCTGATGAAACCCTGTTCACCAGACACAGAAACAAAAGAACAGTGTAACCAAAAACTGTGTAAAATGAAGGGAATGAAAGTCTCTTCCTAGATTGTGTGGAATCAGCTTAAAATGGGCCTAAAATAAGTAGGATTTAAGTGAAGTACAAAAGATCAATCCTCAGAACAAATTGTCAGGTAATTTTAAGAAATCCTCTTTGCTCCTTATGCTGATAATGAGACTTCTCTGGAAACTCAGATCACTGCTGTTTTGGAACAAACATGTCTTTATCTGTATAGCTCATCTTCCTCTCAGAAAATCAGAGCTGAGCAGCCTGTAGTGGTTTGTGACTGAAAATGTCCCTTGGAAGACTGATCTCAAAGGTAATGTGAGATTTTCTTCTTGATAACTTTGTAGATCCTTTGAAATGGGATAAAAACTCAGTTCTCCTACTAAATATGGGGGACAAGATGCATTTTCTGAGGTTAAGATATTCTATTAGACACTGACTGGTTTTATTTAAAAAGAGGGGAACCCTCCTGCTCTTAGTTGTTTTTTATAATTATGTAAATAACTTAATCTTCAAAACACAGTGGAAAGAATAGACTTTGTAGTTACTGGGGAAGAAAATGACCAATATGAGTTAACTCCTTGAAACCTTCTTTCCAGGAGAGGAAGAAGCACCCACAGGCAGCCCAGGAGGCCCTGCTGGGTGTGACAGCAGGGAGGGGCACTCAGGGCCATCAATAAATTAATCTGAATGTTGGCTGCATGTTGCAGAAATTAATTGCTGCTGGTGAATGGCAGGGACAGGCTGATGAGCAGCTTCGGCAGGTGGGTTTAGCAAACTTTGTCAGGGCTGGGAGCTGTTTGTGCTCGGTTTGGAAGCAAAGCAGAGATTTGTGTACTCATTTCTTCAGGAGCTTATTTTGTGCAAACCTGTGAGGTGGTGATGGCACTAGACTCCATAAACCTCCGTGTTTGAGGAGTGCAGCACATGAGGAGAGCAGCATGTGCTGCCTGTTGTGATATGGTTGCTGAGAGGCTGCTCTGGAGAACACCCAGGTAAAATCCCAAAGGGTCCCTTGTCCTTCCAGCTGGAGGAGCTGTCATTCCTGTAAGGCTGCTTTGTGTTTCAGTCAGTGCTCTGACTACTGATTTTCCCAGCTAAAAAAAATTGTCTTAATGAAAGTACTGTAAAATTCAATATATGCTAATCAAGTCCTTTAAGACTTTAGTTAATGGACATTAGTTAATGGGCAAATGGGAGAAGAGGCCACTTGATGTGGATTTGGGGGATTTTTTGGGGGAGAGGGGTGCACAGCAGCAATGGTGTTCTCTGGATGCAGTTGGGAATATTTGGAATTGTTGCATGGTGGGGAGGTAAGCTTCTTGAAAGTTTTCCCATGTAATTTTGAAAGCTAGTCTCTAAATGAACCGGTACAGGGAAGAGAGATGGGGCATGAGGAGTGGGGAAGAGGCAGAGGAGAGAGGGTTTCTGACCTGCTCTTCCTATTTCTCCCCTTTTTAGGGGAAAAGCCCGAAAGCCTGGAGGTGGTAATGCAGGGAAAAGCCGGGAGGCTCGGTTGGAGCCGTGGGGAGCGGGGCTGCGCGGCCGCGGAGCGCGGGCAGGGGGCAGCGTCGGGCCGGGAACGGGGAACCCGTGCGGGGCCGGGGGCACCCACCGCCCCCCCGGGAACCCGTGCGGGGCCGGGGGCACCCACCGCCCCCCCGGGAACCCGTGCGGGGCCGGGGGCACCCACCGCCCCCCCGGGAACCCGTGCGGGGCCGGGGGCACCCACCGCCCCCCCGGGAACCCGTGCGGGGCCGGGGGCACCCACCGCCCCCCCGGGAACCCGTGCGGGGCCGGGGGCACCCACCGCCCCCCCGGGAACCCGTGCGGGGCCGGGGGCACCCACCGCCCCCCCGGGAACCCGTGCGGGGCCGGGGGCACCCACCGCCCCCCCGGGAACCCGTGCGGGGCCGGGGGCACCCACCGCCCCCCCGGGAACCCGTGCGGGGCCGGGGGCACCCACCGCCCCCCCGGGAACCCGTGCGGGGCCGGGGGCACCCACCGCCCCCCCGGGAACCCGTGCGGGGCCGGGGGCACCCACCGCCCCCCCGGGAACCCGTGCGGGGCCGGGGGCACCCACCGCCCCCCCGGGAACCCGTGCGGGGCCGGGGGCACCCACCGCCCCCCCGGGAACCCGTGCGGGGCCGGGGGCACCCACCGCCCCCCCGGGAACCCGTGCGGGGCCGGGGGCACCCACCGCCCCCCCGGGAACCCGTGCGGGGCCGGGGGCACCCACCGCCCCCCCGGGAACCCGTGCGGGGCCGGGGGCACCCACCGCCCCCCCGGGAACCCGTGCGGGGCCGGGGGCACCCACCGCCCCCCCGGGAACCCGTGCGGGGCCGGGGGCACCCACCGCCCCCCCGGGAACCCGTGCGGGGCCGGGGACACCCACCCCAGCGCCTCCGCCCCAAAACCCCTGGAAGTGGAACTTAGGGTTCCC
>WEIU01000393.1:0-36599 GCA_013389925.1 Aegithalos caudatus | reverse complement strand
CTGTGCTCTGTGCAGTCACTGGGCTCTCCCACACCTTCCAGGTGTGATTTCCCATCTCCCGAGGGGCTGCCAGCCCGGCTTTGTCCCTGTGCCCCCTTCCCAAGCCCCGGGATATGTCACGGCTCTGCCGGGGCTCAGCACACCCGCGGTGCCCGGAGCTGTGTCCTGCCGGGGCTTTTAATAAGCTGGGAAACACTATCGTGATTCAGTGTTGCGCTTCAGAACCAAGTGTAAAGAAAAGCAAATGTAGCTATTGTGATCAACTGGCTAGAGTGTAATCTTTGCCAACCAGGAAATTTCGATAATTATTCTACCTACATGTCTATTATAAAAAAGAAAAAATGGTCAAATCAAGCTCTTTTGTTTACTGTAATTAAATTTTCTGATACTACTGTCCCTTTCTTATTTTTTTGCCAAGATAAGTGAAAAGACATTATAGTGATTCTTGCCTTCATATGTTATAGCATAGAGATTTTTTCAATGAAAAGTTCCAAGATTCATGCATTTACATACATAGTTATTTTTTAGGGATTCTGCCACTGCATAGTTTTGAGTGTGGGTTTGTTTTGTGTTGTGTGTGTGTGTGTGGTTTTGTTTTGTTTTGTTTTACCATTGCTAAAGGATAAGGAGATATTTTCCAGGCTGCTGCTAGTAAATTTTGTTAGAAATAGGAGGTTGCTGCAGGAAGAAACTTTGATGTAATGCATATGTTGTACCATACTTGGGGGACTGAAAGGCAAGGGCTTTGCTGTTTGTTAGTACAGCAAGTGTCTCACAGGTGACTGTTTTGCAAACATGATGAAGCTGATTTATTATGTAAAATACGAAATATTTTGTGGTTTGACTAGGCTGCTCAGAGTTTGTGAGACCTCATTCAAGTATTGAGGAGAATACATCCTGAAAAAATGGTATAAGGGGAATTTTTTTTATGTGCATGGGAAAATACAAACTTAAAGGAGGGACGAGCTTTGTGTGCTGCATCAATCAGGCTGTACTCAGACTATAGGAGTTCCTAGAGGGTAGAAGTGGAGGAAAAGCAATGTATTCTTGCTGGTGTGATGGTTTGGGCAGAAGGTCCCAGACTATATTATGCTCTTGCAGCTCAGGAAGCTGAAATGAACTTTCAGGTGGTCCTGTGGACTCTCAGGGTATAGAGGACCCACAGCAGAGTTTTAGCCACAAGACTTCAATCTTAAACAGGTTTAAGGAAAAGTTTCCTTGCTATTTCAATGTAAAGAGGATCTGGGTCAATAATTATGTGCTTCAATTCAGCACCTAACCTGCAACCTGATAGTCTGGAAGAACTGGGAACAGAGCAGGTGAAAATATGAGGGCTTGGTGTGCAGGGAATGGTGCAGGGTGAAGGCTCAGCTCACTGCTCATGTGCCTTGCAAAGCCCTGCTGTGCACCTAAGTTACAGCAGCTGTGCCATACTGGAATCTCGGTCTTTATCCTGAGTTCTTTCAGGCTTATGCATGGCAAAGTATTAGTGACCAGGGATACTGCTTGATGAAAATGTAGTTTTGTTAGCTATTAGGTGCTGATTTTGTTTTCTGGGGCTTTATGAATGTGTATGGTGTCTTTAGAAGTCAAGTGTCCTCAGCAGTTGAAAAACTGCCTGTAATAGTCAGGCTTTTCTGCAGGATAAAGCAAACTTTTTGAAGTTTGTTTGCAATCCAATGGCCTCAAAATGGTGTTAAGGAACTGACTTGATAGTAATTGACTTTTTGTTTCATTAGTTATCACTAATATTAGTGTTGGCAATAAATTCTGAAAAAACATCTTACATCTTGAGCAGAAGGTGAGCTGAAGTAAAACTGATATTAGGAACAATTTGGTTGTAAATTGGATTTCCAGCTTTCATGGCTGAAGTTTAAGCTCTTCTGAACAATATACCTGGTCTCTAAGTTCTTGCCCACCTTTATTTAGCCCTGTCAATAAGATAAGTCTAAGCCCTGTTACACTTGGAGATCTCTGGGACAGTGATATTCCTGATGTGGAATCATTAAGCTGATTGCACAAAGAGAGGAATACCTGGATTTTCTTTCTGCCTGTGAACTTAATTCCTAGATGCTCTGTAATCTGCATTAAGGAAAGCAGCACAAGGCCATTGGTTTTAACAGCCCAGAGTCAGGTCTGATGGTGATGGGAGGTGCAGTTTTACAGATTAACTTTGCCTGTCATTTAGATTTGTTCAATTGACTTTGGTCCAGCCTCTTTCCTCATGTTTTATCTCTGCTCACAGCTGAACTTGGAAGAGGCTGGCAGAGCTGTCCAGTGTGCACAAAGCAGTTTGGTGGAGAAGCTTCATCTTCTCCAGGAGACCAGCACATCTGTTACCTTCAGTGCTTGACTCCCAGTGAGTGCTTGTCATCAGCAGAGCAATTCTGTCACTGCATTAGTTAATGCTAATTTAGCTGATACATGTTTTTGATTTTTGGAAACTGGAAATTAACCTTTAGGCTGTTAATAGACAATTTTTGCAAACAGAAGGAAAGACGTGATTTTTAGCTGAGAGGAATTGCACTGTAGCTTTAGAGGAGAATGTTAGGGGATTGTGATTTCACAAATGTATTGCACAACAATGCACTAATTCTTTGTGTGTCTCCAGAGGCCTCAGCCCAAAGGTAGCTGAAATTCTATACCATAATTGCATTCTTTCAAAATTGCAGCTATAAGAGGCCATAGTTGTTTCCAGAGAAATGTTAAAAATGGGATGTGCATTTTTCTCTACATACGTTGCATATGTTAGCATTCATTTATAGATTACTTCATTAACCTTTGCTCTTCAGAAGCCTTGGAAAGAAAAAATACTTGAAGGAAAAATAGATTGAGAGGGCAGGCTGAAGGAATTTCATCAAAGGTCAAAATCCAGCAAGTTGGCTCTCCCTGCCCCCTCCCTTGACTGCACAGCTTCTGCTTCTCCTTTCTATCTCCAAAAAGAGGCAAATAAATATTGCAGGTGCCTCAGAAGCAGAGATTATTTTGGTGCTTATTCCTCGTGTGTGGTTTTAATGTACTTTTATAATGCTATTGCATGATTTGCTTATTCAGGATTTTTCTTTTTCTTGAATGGAAGCTATAGTGACAACCAAAAAAGAAACAATACAAACCAAAAATCCAGATAAAAGGTGCTTTTTTGTCCACTCTTTTGTTTTAAAGACAGCAGAACAATTACTTGAGTGACTTGGGCCTGAGATGCCTCTGCATTGATAGCTCTTCAATACACCTGTTTTTAATTTAGCTGTAGCTGTTTTGTTCTTTTATTTGTTTCTATTACCTATTTTTGGTGTCCACATGGTGACAATAATATACTGAATGTAACTAAACTCACTCTGTATTCTAGAGTCAATTTTAAAAGTGACTTCTCATGGCCAAGTTATAAAGCTTTGAAATATGGGATCATGATAGAGATGCTGACAGTATCTTAACAGTGTCTGCAGTAGTGGGTGTTTCTCTAATATAAACAAATGGTGTCATTGGACTCTTTTTTTCCCCCACACTCCCTGCTTTCAATCAAAGGTGGTTTTATCACTCATTAGATTCAAAACCATCATATTTTTTGCTTAACCCACAACAGGGTTTGTTTGTTTTGTTTTCCTCTTTGAATCTGGAGTGGAACAAGAGAGACAGGGAAAATTTAGGTTGTAGCTTATCCAGACTTCCCTGCTGTCTGCTGCTATTATGTACTTATGTTCAGTAAGTGTGTAAATAAACACTTTCAATCTAAGCCCTGAAGGAGACAATCTTTAAGGAAAGTGTCATGACAGCATAATTAAAAGGATGATCATCTTAAGGTGCTGTATTTCTAGTGTTTTTTATTGATAGAAATTAAACCTTTTTCCATAAAGGAAAAAGAAAAACCTCTCTAACTTATTTAGCTGATATCCAGGGAAAGGCTTACCTGCTACATTAATTCAAAACTCTCTCTGTAAACCCCATACTTTGGGCTGCAGTTGCACACGGAGAGATGAAGGTGGAAGGGAGCATGTCCTCTTCTGTGTGGTTGATAATGCTCGGGGTGCCCACAGGCTGCTCCAGGAAAATTGCAGGTACAAAGCAGCGAGAGGACAGAGGTGAGGCAGCAGCAATGATGTGCAGACAGGCAAGGGAGGTGCCTGAGCTTCCTCCTTTGTGCCTTCTCCTGGCTGTGGAAATACCCGAGGGCTGGAAGCCGCCCTTGTAACTGCAGGATGTTGTGTAGCTTCCTGTAAATACTGCCTTAATTGAAGTGTGTCTGCGTTTTCATCTGTGCTAGGTAGCATTTTCTCTTAGAAATCCTACCACACGCTGTTATTAACTGGCAGCAGTTGTGGATTCCTTTTCTTCAGCTATTTCCTTTAGCTAAAGAGGCAAAACTGCGCTGCCCTGAAGGGTTATTTAGCAAGAGTTTTAATGAAATAATAGAAATGTTGCACTCTAGTGATTTCCCCCATGCAGGGAAATGTCACAGTCCATTGGTCTTTCCCAGGGACATTGCATGGGATTACACCTATTTTCATTACTCTGCTCAAGTACAACATTGTTAAGTAAATATTTGCACAAAAAAGTGGCCATCCTAAGGTGTGAGCTGTCCTGCGAGGTAAATAATTAAAGCCTGTGCTCTCTCTGGTAGCAGAAACCAGTGCTTGATACAGGTTTGATCATTTCACATGTCTCTTTGTTAATCCATAACTGTCTCCTGCAATTATTTTCATCATGCAGCCGAGCAAAGATAAAAGGTGGAACGTGCCCCTCTCGCCTGCTCCCAGGGAAACTCCATTATCCTTCCAGGCTCACATGGCTGTGGTAAAGCCAATCTGAGTGGGAAGAGGCAGCCCACAAGGACGAGCTCAGTGTGAGCAGAAAATGAAGTTGTTAGCAGACAGCAAACTGCAGCCCTCGGTTCTTATGAATATTTGAATGAGTAACTAAAAACAGCTCAGTGGACTCTAAGCAACTGTGACAGCTGAAACTGCCTGGGAAACCAGCAGTCTACAAGGACCACGATGAAAAGATCAGCAGCCACATTTCCACCTACACCACCAGTATATTGTAAAACATGAGCAGGTTCTTAGTCCCCAAATATTGTTTAGAAAGAAAAATACCTTTTCCGCCCATGAATTTTCATAAGCAAAGGTATGCGCTGAATCTGGCAAGAAATTTTGAATCCATTAAAGTCCAATGATTTCTAACAACCTACTCAAAGCGAGAGAATGGCCACGTTTTTCAGACATTGAAATATTGATGTTGCTTATACTGACAGAAAATTTGCCCTAGTGAATCTTTCATTAATATTTTTCAGCTACTTCCATGTGGCAAGAAAGATGATGAGAACAGTTTCCCTGAAGATAAAATGTTCTGAGTAATCTGCACTAAAAAGAAAGGGTAAAAGAACCCTAATAAGCAGGCTAATGAAAGACTGGGGTTATTTAGTGGCATTTGGAAATAAGTACAGGAGTTATCAAAAGAGCAAAGCAGCTTTGTTTTCTTAAAAAAAAAAAAGGGCAGGAAAAAAAAGAACAGTCTATTACACTGAAGTACAACTTTCTGACAATGATTTTTTGTTCCTTTTATTCTCATGTATATTATAAAACTGCTTAAAGGTGTGTTTGGTATGACCTTGATTGTGTAGACCACAGTTGATGTGTCCTCTGCTGTGTTCATAACATGAGCATTCCTGACTCAGTTGCTTTTGCTGGGACTGCTTACATGGGCGGAGGCTCAGGAATTGGTTTGATATGGGGTTTAAGGTGTTGGCTTTACAGGAAAACTTTGAGGGTGACATCTTCCTCACATTTTTCATTGCTATTGCAAGTTTACACTATAAATCTGACTTGAGAACCAGATGAATTGTTCACATAAAATGTAACTGGCTTGCCATAACTGAGTAACGAAGAAAGAAGTCTGCTTTTAAAATAGTAAGATGAAGAGCCTTTTTAGCAAAAACTGCACTTCCATCTGTCAAATGGCACTTAATTCTGGCATTTGTGCCATTTGGTAGCAGTGACATTGGTTTCAGCACAGCATCTGCAGTGCTGGAACTGAGCACTTTGAAAAATTGTAGAGTTCCCACCAAACCTGTTCTTTTGCATTCACCAAGAATGATGGTGGAATAATTGATTCTGTAGTAATAAAACACAGCTATTGACTGGCAGCCCTCTTGAACTCCTGCCCAGAACTCTCTTCTGTGAGCTCAGGTTTTAGGGATCCACAGCTGAGTCATGGTTGTTAAGGGAGCAATGTCAGAACAAGCTTGGAAGGCTTAGGTCTGATTCTACCTGTATCTATATCCATCAAGAAAACTGAAGTTTCCCAGAAAATGTGAAATAAATAAAAATCCAGTGAGCATGAGTGAACCACAGAACTGAGTTCCAAGTTCTCCAGACATTTGTTTCAAATTTTACTTTTTTTTTTTTTTTTTTTTTTTTTTTTTTTTTTTTTTTTTTTTTTTAATTTTTTTTTTAATTATTTGATCCTTTTATATTGATTACAGCACAAGAACCTTACCTGGTTGTGATTAATTGGTGGGATTGTTTGCATTATGGCATAATTAAAATTTTTGTTCCATTTTGCATATAAAATTTCCTGAAACTTGTTCACTTTTTTCCATGCTTTATGTTTTTACTAATATTTAGTTCCTGCAAAATTGGTGGAAGATGGTGAAGAGATGATGATTTTACAGGGAAGAATAAAAAGGGGATAGGGTGAGGGCAGGGAAAAGAAAAGGCACCTCTTGAAATTCTAGAGATGATGCCACTATTTGGGACCATAGCACAACAAATGTGTAAAGGGCATTTTCTTTATTCCCAAGGCTCTTCAAAGGCTTTGTAAGCTACAGGTGATCTGTTCCTCTGCTCACATGTTAGTTTTGAACTGGTCTCTTGATTTCAAGGGTTTGTGATTTTGGTTATACTTTTATGAATCAAACTTTATATTAAATGCCACAGACAGTAGACTCAGGGAGGTTGGGAGTGGAACAGGATTTGCCTGGAAGGACCTGATTGGAATGCAGCAATAACTAGAAATGAAATGGGTCAAACTGTTCTTGTGAAGGGTGGTGGTGATTCCTGTCTGTTCTTGTCTAAGGCTTCTGATTCCATGAGGAAAGTTGAAAAGAAATACAATCTGTCCTCAAGAGCTGAGGGGTTGGAAAGTTCTTGCTCAGTGCAGAGGCAGGAGATGCCAGTGGGCATCCTAGAGACCTGATGTGCCCAGTGAAGGATGGGCAAAGACAGAAGTGTGGTGCCCCTGATGGTGTTCCCTGCCCTCTGCTTCCCACCACAGCGAGTCTGAGCCAACAGCCAGGGCTATGGTGGCTCAAGCTACACTGAGGATGTAACTCTTTAAAAGATGACCAAGCATCTCTGTTGCACCTTTTAAAGGTCCTGTTAAAAGCTGCAGATTATTCAGTTAATCAGCTCTGGATAATTCCTGTTCTCAGTATTTACGTTACTGTCTCCATGGAGGACTGCACCCCCAAAGAGACTATTTTCTTGATTCAGCCCCACTGTATCAGCTCTGATCCAAGCTGAAAATTCTTCAAAGCATTAGGGAAGATATATATATATATATATACATATATATATATATATTTGTATTTGTATATTCCTGGGTTTTATCTCCTCAACTATCTTTCAGCATTTCTTTTCCTTTAACCATATCAACTATGAGCAAAGCAGGTGGGGGTATGGTGGCTTTCCAGGCTTTGGTGGGTGAAGACTGAAGGAAACACCATCAAAGGCTTGACCCATTTTCAGGTATCCAGGGAGATGAGAGGCTGGATGAGGAGTGGAATGTTGTGCTGTGCAGTGAAGAGGAGCTCTGTAGGGCACTGCAGGGTTCTGAATGCTTTCTCACCCCCTTGCTCAGGCACAGGAATGGAGTTTTCCTTTCAGTGTTGCTCAGACTGGGTGAAACACCACAACTCCTAAATTTCCTGAATTTCTTGTAAGGCACAACTGTGCTAAGTACACAGCTAAATGCTTGCAACAAATACCAAAGTGTTTCAAATAGTTTGTGTTGTTGTTGTTGTGTTTTCTATCATTTTGGACAGCAAAGGAAGTTCTTTAATCTTGGTGCTCTCCCACTCTCACCTCTCCATTATTGATACTCAGCTTCCCACCAGGAGGTTGTAAGCAAGGTTGATCAGAGGCTGTGGCTTCACGAGGTGTAGCAGCAACAACAAATTGGTCCTTAAAAATGGTTTTTCTTTCTGTTTCATGTTTTTCTGGGAAAAGAACTGTTTGTTTGGGTTTTTTTTTTTATCCTTCCCCAGTAAATGGGTACAGCAGACTGAATCCAGTTGTTATGCACAGAGATCTGAGCCTGCAACTAACAAGAGGTTTGCTTCCACGAATGACTTTCATTTAACCATGAAAGGGAAGCACCACTCCTGAGATCTTGGTGTCTCTCTGTAGCATTCTGTTTGGGCTCACATTAGCGACCTCTTCACCCACAAAGGAAAAATAAGGATTTGTATCCTGCTCTCCACTGGAAACATTTCAGCACTTATCACTGACTCTGGAAGTCATTTCCTCTGAGATTTTCTTGGCTTTGTACACAAAAAGTAAGACCTGAGAATTGTTTCATTGCTGTTCCCCCACCCCCCAGGCCTCTCCACACAGTAGGAGACAATAGCCTATTTCCTTTTGTTATTCCCTTAGTAGATTCTGGAAGGCTTTTTTGCCTGTTTTTATAGCCAACAGTTGGAAGCTTTTATTTTCTCTCCGTGGTTCTTCACATACAGTGGGACTTCTGTTTTCATGATTCAATGATATGCTTGTCTATTTACAATACTTGATTACTTTTTGAGTACATAATAGATTGGGGGAAGAGTTCTCAGGTTCTTGCTTTTAATTTGTCTGAAGTAGTTATTTAAATAAGACAAAAATAAAATGAAATCTTTGAATAATTGGGGAAATGGAATTACTGATACAAGTCACTGGAGCAGTGGGATTCTAATCGAATCAACTGATGGAATAAGATACTTATAAATCTAAACTATTTGCTTTTGATGGAATTTTAATTTTTAAAAATTATTTTCAAACAGAACAGCCATTTTTTTTTCTTTTAAAAATTCTTTTATATCTATAAGGAATTTCTTTTAATTAAAGACCTTTTTCCACAGATGTTCTTTGCAGGTTTTTGGGCATCTGTTCTAAATCCCCTGAGTCTTAATTGCAACAGCCTTTGTAGACATTGAAAATAAACTGCACAACATAAAAAACAAACTCATTCTGTGGAAAAGCCTGCTATGACAAAAATTCTCAAAGGAATTTTGGATTCATACTGTCTTCTGAGGATTAAAGGGAATCTGATTTGTCCATTTGAAAAGGAAATTGGGTCAGTGTCTTGAACGGCAGCTTTCTGGAATACCGAAAATATCATATCCTTTATTATTTGGAATGTGAATTTAGGATACTTTTATCTTTTTCTTCTCTGAAATTATTGCATGACAGTGTTACTGAAGACATTTGGGAGGGGAGCTAATTCCATGAGAAGTTGTATAGCAGTGGAAAGTGAATAACCTGAGGCAAAACAGGAAAGGAATCGGAACAAGTTCAGGTCAGGGATTATTGCTTTGGGGATTAATAGCTGAGAGCAGCAAGGCAGTAGTGAGGTGAAAGCAGCTAAATACTTGAGAGCTGCAGGCATACCATATGAAAAGGACTTGTAGGAACATGGCAGTCCTGGCATGTTAATCAGCTTTTTGCCAGGAATGATGGAAGTGCTTGTATAGGAATGGTATTATGGAAATTCATATTTTGTACTACATACACAAAGAAAACCCCCAGACAACAAATTATTTTCAGAGTTTAAAAATTGGCTTAAAAACTAATCCAGTAAAACTTGTGTGGATCTTTAATGTCAGTTTGATTAAATACCTTAGCTTCTTCTGGCAAACAAATCCAATTCTTTGATTCCTAAGATTTTTAAATGGCTGTGTTAAGTGGATGCAATCCTGCTAGTAAAGCTGGGCTGTGTGAAAACTGCACATCTGCCTACTTCAGCTCTAGAAAGCAACCTTTAATTTAAGCTTCTTCTTTACCTGATACTTAAATGTGCCCAGGTTCACATGCTGGGCTTCCTCAGGAATGCGATGTTGCAAAGTGTCCAATCTGTCTGCTCCTGTCCCAGCTGCTTCCCTGGCTCTTGTTTCAGATCCATGGGACCTGCCTCCAGCCTGATGAGGCTCCAGCAGCACCAGGATGTGCTTCAGCTTTGTCCAGCAACAGAGAACTGTACCAGGGTCACTTTTTCTTGTCTTGGCTGCATTGCGTGTTGAGCATGCTAAGAATGAAACACTGTTTACAGATTTACAAGATGTCCTGATTTGGAAGGAACCCACAGGGATCATCAAGGCCATCTCCTGGGTGAATGGCTCATACAGGATTGAATCCATGACCTTGGCATTGTCAGTGCCATACTTTAGTTTGTCTTCCCCTTAAGCATCTTCTAGCTGTAAGAAAAGTAGGTTTCTTCAGAAGAAGCAATCTTACTAATGGCTTTATACAGAAACCTTGTATTGTCAAGGCTTGGGAGGTTTGGAGTGTAAGTTGTGAAGTGTGTGGGCTGTCAGCACTTCACAGCAGGCATTGTGTCCTCAGCTGTGCAGTGTCCAGGCCCTGGGACACTGTTCTGTGACCAGCAGCACAGCCAAAGCAGTGCTTTATATCTGCCACGGGAGGGGCATGGCACGGCCAGGGAGCCAAAGGGAGAAATTCTGACTGTACAGTCTGTGCCCATCTGCAAGGACTGTCATTCTGGATCAAAGGGCTGAATTTTCTCCTTTTAAAGACTTTGTCTTGTCATAGATAGGCAGGCTTGCTTTTATGTAAAAGAAGACATACCAAAAGAGGACATCCTAGCTTGCAAATTTTAATAGTGTCAATATTAAAAAAGAGACTAAAAATCAGGTTAGCCTCCTAACTTGTGACTGAAGAGTCATCCAGTACTCTGTATACACAATTCAGTGTTACTTATCCAGTATTTGATTCTAATTTTCAATGTCTACCTTTTAAGTGTGGATTTCCTATGTATCACTATGGAACTGCCATTTATCATATTTCTACTCCTTCAGCTCTAGTACCTTGTGAATATGAACTGCTGCTTTTGAAATTGTTCCCTTTTCATCACTGACTGTTCAGTGATTTATTTCTTACTAAGATTGCAGATCAGATGTTCTTTCTTTGAACATTAGCCTTCCATGGGAAGGATGATGAAGGGGATAGATGACATCAGATTTAATCCTGCATGTTCTCACAGTGACTTGTCTTCCAGCAGCACTGCTGAGTACCTGCTGCAGCAGTGCTAAGCTCTGGATGTGCAATGGGAAGCCATCAAGCAGCTTGTTACAAGATGTTTGTTTGCATTCTACTCTAAGCAGCTGTAAATAAACATCTTGCAACAAGGCCACGGTTTTGTCTGTGATTCAGGAAGGAAGAGAAGGAGGGGTTCAAGCTGTTTTCTTCAGGCTGCTTTTATGTTCCAATCTGCCTAAGGTGGTGAACTGCTGCACGTGCCTTGAACAGACCAGAGCGTGCTCCTTGTTTCTTGCCCCTGCAGCTCCTTTCAGAAAGCCCAAGAGCCCCTCACTTTATTCTGAGGATGAGTAAGATGCTTCACTTCTTTTTTTTTTTGAATGAAGGTTCTCTTTTATGTGACTTGAATTGATATTAAAGGAGATTATTCTGAGGCCCTCCTGTTGCCAAGTCTTTGCCAAGCCTCATCTGTGTCTACTTGCAGGGCAGAGTTCTTGGCAACCAGCCCTATCAACTTTCTTCTTCCTGCTGCTGCTGGTGTAAAAGCCAAACACAATGGAAACAGATCACATTTTTCTTATCTTTTGATCGCTTTTTAGCTCACATTGGATTTCTGCATTGGCAGCATTGAAAATAATTAGGAGCTGGTAATTCAGCCATGGTTAGTACTACATATAACTTATACCATAATGTTCATTCCCTTTTCTTTTTACTTACCTCCTATCCCCAGGGTAAGGAAAGTGGCATTCATGAAAAAAGAAAAGTTAGGTCAAAACTACTCAATTTTCCAGCAGAGCTAAACTTGGCTGCACAAGTCCTGAAGGACGGGTGTCTACTTTCTAGAAAACAAATGATATATTGATTTCCTATTAAAAGAAAGCACCAGCAGGAACTTTCAAAACAAAAGCCTTCTTTCAGCAGAGCATTTAAATACGTGACTGCTTAAATTATTGTGCACAGTCCTAAGAGCTCTGTTGGAAGAGCTCTTCAGTGCCTGCTTTGAATCCCTGTGCCAGCCTTGCCCTGGCCTCACCTGGGCTTTGCCCTGTGCTCGGGGGTCACCTGCCACAGTGATAACATGCATTTGGCATCCCTGAGCAGACTGCTGAGATTTTGAATTTCTGAAGAGTGTCAGAGCCCACTGAGGGTTTTCTTTCCTTTCTCTCTTTATTTTTTTCCCCTTCTTCTCTCACAGTCACATACTGTGTGAACTTCAAGATTCATTTCAAGTCTTCCTCCATTTTCTGAGGACAGGGAAGAGGTTAAGCAAGGTACTTTCTTTTTAAAAGCCAATTTTATTTTCCATTTTTATACTCTGGTAATGCAATTCTCATTTTTCCTAAATCCTGACCAAAAAAAATCCTGGACAAAGGCAAGAAATAAGTAATGCATTTTAAATTTTTTAAATTACTTTGTCAGATGAGGAACAGCAGCTTTTTTGAGGTGGACCTTTTTATCTTGCTATATGATTAATCTGCTTGTACCTTTGCATGTGTGCAGGTACCATTGTTACTGCTGGTGTAAGTGGTGATCATTTAACACAAAACAGGGAGCTTGCCCCTTTTTTTATTTTTTTATTTTTTTTTTAAATTTGCTATGCTAGCAGTGCTCTCTCACAGGATTTATTCAGCTCACAATATCATTTCCCAAGTGACTTTCCCCACTGTGTTCCACCCAGGTGATCCCTGCTGTGGACGCCTCTCCTTGTCCTGGCCTTTTAGGATGAGAGGCTGGTTCCTGGCAGGAGCTGTTCCTGCTTGCCCCAGAATGGAAGAATGATAGGCTGAAATAGTGACTCATGGAGAAAATATCTTTCAAGTACAGGAAATGAGGAGACAAAATATCAATCTTTTCCCATCATATTTGTCAAGAGCTCTATGAATAAGAGGGGAATGATAAACTTTCAGGTATTTCTAATTTGAAAAATACCTGTAGGACTTGCTCCAAGCGGATTGATTTTTTTTTTTTTTTTTTTTTTTTTTTTTTTTTTTTTTTTTTTTTAGTTAAGATTCTCAGGAAGCTATAAAACACTGCAAAGTGATGGCAATAAGATCCCACCAGTTTCTTAAATAGATGAAAGGATGCTTCAAAGTCTATTTGTTTAGCCAGTCTCTCTTTTCATCTTTGTTAATTGCTGAGAAGGATGAAGTAGCATTAGTATGCACAGCTTGTGAATTATAATCTTTAAAAGCAATCTTTTTTTTTTAAGCATAGGTGTTAACCTTAATTCTGCTTTCCCACAGGTGCAGCACGTGTATTTGCTGACATGCTTATAAATTTAGTGCCGTAATAAAGAAAAAATGAACAGGTTTGGAAATTGTTTTATTATCTGAGAGGTCTTGTTTTCAGACATCCATATTCTTTTTTTGTTTAAGTATCTTGTAATAACATATATAACCTTGAAAATTTGGAATGGTATTAGAGTTCATGAAACAGTTCATTTGGAAACAATCTTAGTATCAAGTTGTCCAATTCTTGTACTACTACTTATTCTAGTATATGCAGTAATACATGAAAAATCTGTCTTTGGTTATACAATTCAGCTTTTGAGTTTTACACGGATATCTAAGAGATCTTATTTCTCATCTTCCAAGTTTATTCATGATAGTCCAAATCTCTAAATTGAGACTGAGGGGAAAGCTTTTATATATGCATATATAAACATGTGTGTGTATTTATATATAATAGAATGGGCTATGTCTGCATTTCAGTGTCTTAGCCAACAGCATGATATCCCTTCTGTCCACATTGTTGTAATGCTGTTTTCTGGTGTCTGAATGAAAAATAATTTGTGAACTCAGGCTTGGTCAACTTCAGCAATTGGAATGCCATATGGCAGGTGACTAGTTTATCACTGAAGTGTTTTTGAACTCAATATCAGATAGCCAGAAGAAAAAAATGGTGTGAAATTTGCAGTTGGAAATATGTCAGAGTTGGCTTCTTAAAAGTTGTTTGACATGTGTCTTTCCAATCTATAGAAGGATTTCTCTAGCCTGGGTACAGCTCAGAATGAGCTTGTTAGCAGCTGGTGTGTTTCAGTTTGCTCCCCCCACCAGTTTGGAGGCATCAGGGTGGCATTATCAAAACAGAGATAATCCTAAAAACAAAATAAGATAGGGAGGGGGAGGCTGAACTTGGCTGTCATTGCACACACAACTTTCTCAGCCCCACTGAACCAAAGGCTGCCTGGAGCTGTAACGTTCTGCACGTGTCAAGGGCGTATCAGTTTGGCTCTGCTACAAACAACACCTAAACCAGCACAGTGGTGGTGGTGAGGGGAGGATTCTGCTCTCTGGCAAGCTGGTTTTTTGGCTTTGAGCACCTTCTAATTTTTTTTTATTTTTTTTTTTAAGTATCAATTAACCTTTGGTACGTAGATTAGCAGGCATGTGGGATTCTGCTCCAACAAGGCTGTAGTAGCTTTTCCCCCCCTCTGTACCTGAAGAGTCATATTATTGTGCACAGATCTTTCCCTCTCATCTGGTGGCCCCTCAAGAGCTCTTAAATAGGCCTGTTTCCACCTTCCTTTGACAGTGGATGCCTTCCCAGGTTTTCTGCTGCATACAGAAGAGCCAGTTCATAAAGATATAGAGCTCAGTGACTATAAAGGAGCTCAGTCTGTCAGTTTGTCATGCTTTAAAGGATTGTGGGCACCCTGAAGGGAAGATTAGTGGAGGATTGTCCAAATTGTCAAGGCTCTGAATTCCTTTTTAGCAACCATTTTCTTGCATTGGCTTAGAAAAGAAAAAGTCTGTTTGTGGGGGGAAGGTAGTGAACGAGCAGGAATGATGACATTCCCTCTGTTTAAGACATTGATCCCAGACCAGTGCAGCCCAGTTTCTCAATTCCAGATCCAAGTATCTGGCCCAGCTCATTGAGACCTAAAGCATGAACATTTTGTGCTTGCCCAGAACCTGAAATCAAGGAACCTAAATATTCAATGTATCTTCTTTCACAGGGCTGCCTGCTCCAGCTTTGATAAAAAAGGCTGAATATCTCTTTGTCTTCCATTAGAGACACCTTATTTTTGTACTCCTGCTGTAAATTGCTCTCTCTCAGTATCCCAAATTAATGTCTGTTCAGTTTCCACTGCCCTCAATGTTCTGCTTGTGATGCTGGGGTGTGCCAAGGTGTAAATTTCTTTTTGATTAAGCAAAGTCGCTGATCAAATATGAAGAGAAAGGGCCAGGTCTGACTGCCACACACTGCACACATGGTCAACACCTGTACCATGAGTGCAGTGCTTTTGGGACATGTCACTTCAGCCCATTCCCATGAATAATCTGTCCAGCACAGGCACAGTAAATCCACTGCTCCTGGACAGGCTCAAGTGCACGGTGTGGGCTGTGTGCAGTGCATGTCTGTACACTGCAGACACAGCTGAGCATTCCAGCAGACCCTTATGTATGCCAGATGTCCAAAAGTCCCAACCAAATGTCAGACTCAGGTTTTATTGGATCAAAATTTTCTCTTGGGAAGCTGGCTCTGTGATAGGAAGGAGGTGAAGTATTGCTCATGGCTGTGCTGAGGAGGGGTTATCTTTTGTTTTGCAAACCTGAAGCACAGATAAAGAAGAGCAAAACTGCAAATTGTAGGCATTTGATAGGAATTAATGATTCCAAAAGAGTTGATCCTAGAAAAAAATAGTTTAGGGCTGAATTGAAGGACATTATTACAAAAGGTAGCTCAATAATGAAAAGTCACTGTCCCAGTAAGAGTACTCTGAGCTGACAGCTTCTGAGCTTGTGCCCAGCACAGCTACTTCATGTCCTGTTCAAATTGCTGATTTATTTCAAGCATCATTGCTTGCTACACTGTAGGCAATAGGAGTGTAACCCAATTTACTACTCACCATTGTTGTAAGAGGGAAGTTAGTGATGCATAAACCTGGCTTTGGTCACCTGTACAGTCAGGAATCTTCTTGTCTCCCTAATTCCCTGATGGGATGGGCAGGGAGAGCTTACCCTTCTCCACTGTGGTCATGCTTGCCTTGAATAAACTGGTGTGAATCTATTGCCAGTCTGAACTGGAAGGAGTTCAGGTAAAACATATAGTATTGGTATGTGCAATGCCTGGAAGGAATGGAAAAGTATTTGTGGTTGAAGAAACTTGGGCCAACAAGCTGAGCAGCCATGGACTCTGCATTCAGAGCCAAGAATAAAGCTGATGAGTCTTTTATATACTTCCAACAGCTTCAGTATTATCTCAGATGCATTTAACAGTATAGCTGTAATTTACAGTCAGAAGAAAATTCAGCCAAACAACCTGTTTTGTGGTTAATCTATTCAGGCTTTATTCCTCCAGGAAGTTATCTGATGTTACTTTATGTACTTGCTGCCTGTGGGAGATGGTACCTCTGGGAATGTATTTCTGGGTCACTGGATATTGCAAGGATACACATGATTAGAGAGAGAACCAGCTCCATGTCTACAGTATCACTTGTTCCCAGTCTCAGCAGGTAATAAATAGTGTCACAAAGCACGGCAATAGTCGATATACCTACTAAACCATCTGTTCAGAGCTGCTCAAATGGACTTGGTTAAGCAATTATCCCCCAGGGGCTGTTGATATGTTAGAGTATCTGCATATCCTTTAGATCCTTAACCTTTAGACAGGTCCACATAGCGATGCCTTGATTTATTTTCTTTGTGTGGTCTTGACCTTCCCCTAGTAGATTTAACATTACCCCTCTCAAGAATGTAGATCGTGCTACAAATGAATTTTTGTACTTCCCAACTGCTGGGTTGATGTGTGAGTTTTTGTAATCTCTCCTATTAAGCTATCAAACTCAGGCCTAATATTCCACTGAGGCTGGACAGGATTCATGCAATATGAGAGCTGCACTTTGGGATAATACTTTTCCAAATATGCTAGATTTCCTGCCTTTTCATTTTCTAGGCTCTTGTCCCTTTTCTCTCAAGTCCTGAAAACCTGTAGAAATCATGTTCTTAGCAAGTAAACTTTCTCCTTGGGAGCATTTACTCCTTCTATTTAAAACAGAGGGCAGAAGTCTCATAGACTGGAATAAGACGAAGCAAAAATTAAGGATTTTTTGTTTTGTTTTGTTTCCTATTAAACAAATACTGCAACTTTCAGTGGGTAAATTTAGCTGGGATGGCAGTACCCAAATGCCCTACATTTCTGATGGAAATGCATGGCGCACTGCAGCTGCATCAGGTGGGCATAATGAAAAGTGGCCTGTGAGTCCATGCTCCTGGTGGCCTCACAAAGAGGATGCTGTGGCTTGGGGAGCCATGCAGAATGGCTTCATTTCCCTGCTTTGCAAGTGCTGGTCCCCACACTTCCCAGCTGAAGTGAATCCCATGTGGGAGCTGTGCCCCACTGCTGGCAGTGCTGCTTCTGTTCCTGGGGTAAAAGAACAGCTCCAGTCCTGCGCTGGCTGTTTCAACTTTTCACCCAAGTAGCAAGGCAAAAGGAGATAGTGCTGTCAGTAAGGACCTGACATAGCTCTGTGTGTTTACAAATAAGTCAAAACTGTTTCATGTATGTTTTAAATGAGCCCTGTGATTTATTTCTTAGGCTCTGAACTTGCTTTGTGGCTTCAACTTTTGGATCACAGTAAAGGTTTGATAGTCTTTAAAAACATATCTGTGGGCTGCTTAGAAAAACTGAATCTGTTGTGACATCCATAAAGCAGTCAGGACTTTAATGGGCAATCCCTGATGCAAAACACTTTGTGCCTTTCAGCAAAGAGCTAAATATGTTTTAAAAGGTATATAAAAAGAGAGGTTACAAAAGGCCTGACAGTGTCCTTCTGTGTTCGTGAGGAAATTTCTAGTCCTGGGCCCATGCTGCTGAAGGCAAATCTGAGGCCCTGACCTGCAGTGGATATGTCCCAGGGATGCATGCTCTGCTCTGGGGAGATGCTTCTAATAAGGTTTGCCGTGATTTTTGACAATGAAATGAAGGCTAATGATATTCTGGTGTCTACTCTTTTATCTGTACAATAAAAGGCACAACTCTTGTGTTACTTGCTGAGGTCTGCCATGGGTGCAGAAGACAACAACCAGCTTCCAGAATTTAAAAAAAATTAATGTTTTCTAACTATACAGAGAGAGAGCTATGAATTATGAGCTGCTGTTCACTCCAGGCTTGCTCATGGAAAAGGAGATGGTCAGCACTGGTAGTGGTGGCAGCTATCCCCACGGCTTGGTTCCTAGTTGCTTGTTGTGGTTTTACAGAGAATATCTCTATTCCTAGCAGGATGTTTTCTTCTCTGTTTTTCTTGCCTTTTTCTCAAGAACAAGTCTCTCTATGCTGGGGCAGAAAAAGATGGTATAACTCTTATTTTGTTGCACAGAAACTTCATGGGATTACAGTCTAAGGAGAAAGTGTATTTATTATGGCATCTTTTTCATCAGTGGATGTCAGAGGAATGCACAAAGAAGGTCAACACCATTATCTCTTTTGTAGATGGAGAAGCTGTCTCTGTAGTTACTGCAAACAGGGAAGCTGTCTCGCCATACAGACGTTGCCTGGAACCTGCTCTGTGGCCCATAACTGAATTTAAACTTGCATGAGAATTTATTCTTTTCAATTGCACCTTTGGAGCCCATTTGACCTTTTTAAAGGATTATTTCTCCAACAGTAAATATGAAATATTATTGCAGAGATTTCTGCATCACTTTTATTAATTACTTTTTGTCTGTATTATTTGAAATGAAGGTCGTTTAATTAAGCTGCTCAAATTTTTAAATTGGCAGTATTTCCTACCAGTGTCATAGTAGCCAATGATCAGAGATAGTGCTGCAATGAGTGCTATGTGTGTCCACTCTTTATGAATAATTTTCTCTCTCAATACAGAGATTTGCTTTGAAGAAAGGTAAGGATTAATTTTTCAGATTTATTTGAGCTCTAAATGTCCAGCAGTCTCAGTGGAGAAACTTTGTGGGGCAGACAAATGATGGGAAATTGCAAACCAGGCTGCTCCCTGCCCATGAAATCATGCTGAAACATGAGGCTGATATGCTGCAAGCAGCTGGAGTGTTTTGGCTTTCTATTGGTGATTTTTACACATGACTAACTTAAAAACTGATGGCTTGTTTAGGGTTGGCTAAAGACAAAGCAGTTTAAATAAGGAGCTGGAGATGAGTAAGATTAAAAGTGTAATTTGATATAGATATGGCTGTCAGGGTCAGCAATATTTAGCATTTAAAGGACAAGTTTTGGAAGGAAAATTAACTTTCTTGCTTCAGGATCCAGCCTCTTCTTTGTTCTAGAGGTTGGACCCTCCTCAGTAGCTGCATGGACTTACTTTTGCCTGGCTTACACTTTCTCTTGTTGAAAATCTGCCTTTAACTTTGGGAGAAAAAAATTAGAAAACTGGAGAACCATCCGTGTGTGTCTAGTTCTTTCAGGTGTGTGTGGAGGGGAGGGAAAGAAAAGGGCATGTACATGTAAAATACACAATGTCAGTGGCTCTGGTCTTGGCCTTCACACCTTCATTCACCATCTGAAAAAAAGATGTTTATGTTTTTCCAGCTATAGTGAGCATACCAGTATGTTAATGCATCTCTTTCTTTACATAGCTGGGGAAGGCACGTGTCCCCTCTCTACACTGTTAGCCAGAACAAGGGAATCTCAAGGACTAACTCCCCTCTCCCTGTGAGGAGGAAGCAGGGGCAGGGAATAAATCCAGCAACTGACTCAGGGTTTCTGTGTTCTAGTAAGGTATTCAAACCATGAATGATTTACACTCATTAAGTTTGAATTTCAGTCCAAATCTCAGCAAATTTTACACAGCATTTCTCTCTTGCACATTTAAGATAAACTGTCAGTGTGCAACAGCAGATCCCTTCTGTCTGCTTGAGCTTCTGAAGGAGTCACACAGCTCATCCTGGGCCAAACATCTCTGTTCCAAGCAGTGCTGTTTGTATCTCAGGTTCCTGTTGCCTGCCTGTCTGCTGCCCCTTCTCCCCAGGGAGTGACCTGAGAGCAGCTTTGGTTTGAAGGGGGAATGTGAAGAAGCCTTGAGGAGGGCTGGGTACTCTGGTGAGGAAAGTGCTGTGTGGTGTAGGAGGCTGTTGCATCTGCAGGCTGGCAGTCTGTTCCAAAGGTTAGCAGGCATCTCCTGCTCCCAGGGAGTCTGCCAGATTAGATATTTCTGTCCTGGCCTAGCTCTAAAATCATAATGACTTTTATTTAGCATTAATGTGGATGCCTTGAACATTGCTATGGGACTTCCACTGTCAAGTCAGCATTAAAGTGCCATTAAAGCAAAGTGTTACTGTAAGAAGCAGAACCTGCCAAACATTTCTGAGAAGAGCATGGTGCTTTACAAGAGGAGTAAGCACTCACTCCTCTCCATTTTCATGTGAAAGTCAGTGATGAGTCTTTTTATTGATTGGAAAAAACAATAGAGAAGGAATGTGTGACAACTGTTGGCAAGACCTTTTATGACAAGGGGCAGATCAGTGGATATTAATTTGCTCTTCATTGCACTGCAGTGTCCAAGATGAATCTTCATTGGTATTCAGGAGAACATGATGTGATACTACACAGGAATACAGGGCACTTCCCATATAAAATCACCAAATAGTTCAGACTGAAAGGGTGACTCCTGGCTATAAAACCACGTTGTAAAACTCCTCTTACAATATTTAAGTGAACTGTATTTGATATTTCCATGTAGCCTTGACTATATCTTTACTCTAAATTCCCATTGAAAAGCAACATCAACAGTGAGGCACAAGCTGCACTGAAAGCTCAGGGGTTAGGCTCCTATGTCACTTATGTGACTTCAGAAAGTTTTAGCTGAAAAGATCAAAATGACCAAAGAGTGCTCAGGTTTCCATAGGAATCTTCTCTATTCTGCATCACAGAACTTTATCCTGCAAAAGTAGTGTAATAAATCCTGAGATCACTTTACAGCCCTCCTCCACTCTGTGTAGAAGATTTACAGCAGAAGTGGCCAAGTGATAAAGACAGGAAAAAGCAAGGAATAACATCAGTGAGATGTGAAATTGACTGAATAAATAAATCCTGCTCTCTTTGTTTGCAATCCTCATTTTGCAAGCTTTGAGGTTTAGTGAGGCAACACCTTCCAGCCTTCCTCTGCTTTGTTTTAAAATAGTATATCCTACTCCTTACTAATCCTACCAAATATATGACAAAAAGCATGGGCTGACAACAAACAAAATGTGGAATTTTAATAAGAAGTGTTTAGGTGCAAAAAATTGGGATTTGTTAGAATTATTTACTCCCAGTAAGAGACAGGAAACAACAAGATTTCCTAATTTGAAACTGGAAATTTGAGAGGGGCAAGCTGCACAGAGACCTCTGAATGACCCAAGTGAGATGTTCTTGTAGAAGCTGAGACAGCTCTGCCTAGTTCAGACTGGGAGTCTGAGCTCTGGATTTCCCTCATTCTAGCTTTTGGTTAATTTGGTTAACTGGTCTTTCTCTTTCCCACTGGGGACTCTGAAACGTTTGAAAGGACTCAGTTATATCTGGTTGTGAGGAGGGAGTGTTGTGAAATCTTAGTTCTGTCAGACAGGAAATCCCTTTCCTCCCTACCTGTAGGTGCCTGATGTGCTTGCTCTGTGCTGAGCAGAGATTTTGCAAGGGTTGGAATGGGAATCTCAGACAAAAGAACCTCTCATGTTTTTGATAGCCCTGGAAACTTCATGTTTCCTATTCTAGGAAGAATACTAAATGGGAGTTTTACATGCCATTACAGCATTCCCAAAGAAGATTCATGATTGGATTATGCTCTTAAGCTTATAAATCAGAGATAATGGCAGAGATAGGTTGATGGCTTGAAGTAAGTGGAAAAATAAATTGGTCAATGCAAAGGCCTAGGGCTGAGAAGACATAAATATAAAATTTACACCCTCATAACCCTACCCCCAAAGAAGGTGTCAGACCTCCAATTCTTAAAACATCACTTAAACAAGCAGGAAAAAAGTCAGTTACCTGTGATCTTTGCTCCAGTGATGGGAAAGTTGAAGTCTGGGGCAATACAGATACAAAACCTGTGTGAGGCTTTTAAAAAAGGATAATTTCTGTGTTTCCTGAAAAATAGAGATGTATGTAACATGAAACATTAACTTTGGAACAGCGTTAGGCTTTTTCAGGAGAGACAACAGAAGACATAATCTGATGTGTGACATAATCATAATCTTTGTCAATATCAGATTAGAATGAAACATTAAAAAAAAGACAATCTTATATTCAGTCTCATGGGGTTGGCCTGTGAGAGTTGAATGCCTCTATTTGGCCTTGATAATTTTTCTTTTATCCTTTGTGCAGTGTTGGTGTGTTTTCACTCCCAGCCTGCTGCCTGTGTCCTTGTCTTCTCAACTGCCAGTTACCCTGGCTCAGTCCTCAGCTTTGTTCTCCTTTATGACTCAATCACAGACTGCAAAATCTCTGCTGAGGCCATGATTCATCACCTGAATGCACTCTCTTTAAAATAAAGTAACTTTTTGTGATAGAAAAAAAAAAGATTAAAAAATTACTTTTCAAAGTAATTCCAGAGGCATTTTGAGTCTAGATATCTTTCTTTTTCATATGTTTTTATTTCATTTAAAGTTATATAACATATTTAAAAATATGGAGAATATGTAAACTGCTAATGATTATATAAGATGTAAAATAATACTCCCAGAAGTAAATGGAAAAAAAAATAAAATTCCAAGTGGTTGCTGACACCAGTCTGTTTTACTGTTCAATGTCACACTCTTTCTGATTCCATTTATATTGACGTGTTATAGCAACATCTCTGAGGGGAATTGAGCTATTCTGAGGTGCAGTTGCCACACATGAGATGAGAGGTTGTTGGTACCAACAGGAATGTGTTTTATTTGCCTCATTTGTAATGGAGGGTGGGCTCTCCCTGTTCCTCTGCTCTTTGGGATGCTTTTAGAAGAATCTACTCTTTTGTTAGTGCCTATGAATGAGAGCCTTGATTTTATTGGGAGAAACATGATCTCTCTGCTAATAAATACAGATGGCAGAGAACAGATCCTTTGCTCCAGAGCAGTTTTCTTTTGGAGAATGCTGATCTCTATGAATTACTACCTGAACAACAATGTTAAAAANAAAATTAAAAAAAAAAAAAAAAAAAAAAAAATAAAAAAAAAAAAAAAAAAAATTGGTGATAGCCATTCATTTGATAAACTCTGTTTCTTTCCTGGTGGTACCCTTGGAATGGTTTCCTTCCAGCCAACAGACAAAAACTATGGTGATAATAAGAAGAAACCTCAGATGAGGTTTTCTGAAACCATGAATCATGTGACACTTGATGAGAATGAGCCTCTTGGAACACAGAAGAGAGAAGCTGGGTTTTCCAGCTCAGACAGTCCTGACCCATTCAATGTGGACCAAAGCTGGGATCCAGCCACCTGTAAGCTGTGGCACTTCCAGGGCAATGCAGGAGCTGTTAATGCAGGGATGCAGAGCAGGCTTGCTTTCCTCCTGCCTCTTTGGACAGTCATTTTCCCCACTTCCCTTGTCTAGATGTATTGCATGGCTCAGCTCAAAACACTTCCTAAAATAATGCTTGTGGTAATGCTTGATTGAAAATACCTGTGTGTGTGTGAGGGGGTAGCTGTACAAAAAGGAGCAGGGTGTACAGACGCAGGTTTTTCTGATTCACAAGTTGCTTTTCTGAATATCCCAGTGGAGCTTGCCCCTGGGGATGCTGTTCTTTGATTTCTTCAGCAGAGGAAGCTGCTAGTGAGTTGAATGAGGAAGGTGAGCTCAGTGTAGGAAGGAGAGAGAGAAGAGATTCTGTTTGTGGAGCTTGAAGCAGTGTGTGCTTTCTCCTGCTCCAGTATATTGCATATCTTTAGTATTTGGGGTTTTACTGCCCTAAAAATGCTTAGAGCTGCAGGTGTATCCCTAGAGCTGCTTTGAGTCCAGTGATCTGTGTACCCCTTTGGAAAACTTTCAGAATTTTCATAATGGCCCCTTTGGCTTTAATGGGACTTTTAATCAAATAAACTTACATAAGTAGTCTAGCATTTTTGTGGGCTTTCTGTTGATTTTTTTTTTCTTTTTGGGAAAGCAATTTAAGGACAGTGACCTAAAGAGGTTGGAGTTTCTTCTGAAGTACTGAGTCTGTGGCACTACCGTGGTAAATAATTCATGTAACATGAGGAGAATCCCCAGTTCTTTTAAATTGTTCACACCCTGTGAAATCAGAATGCAGTTACAAAAACTGTCAGAAATTACTAGGTTCAGCACATGTGTTTCACCTGCTGAGGTTGGCCCTTAGCTGTTACACTTATGAGTAGGCTCTAAAAGGTAAGGCATGGAATTATGATAGCATTAAAGAAGCCTAACAGTATTTTGTGTGTGTGAGTGTGTGCATATATATGTATACAGGTATATTCATTCTAATTCTGAGAGTTCTACGGTTTGGAAAACAATTTGGCCACACTTGGGAAATAGGTTCAATTTCTGGCTCTTCTTCATTCCTATGCTGACCCTTGATAAATCTGTTATACCTCTTGACTTGCCTGTAAAAGGAGGAATGATGGTTTTGCTTTTTATCAGGTACTTTGAGATCCAGGGTTGAAAAGCCTTTGAGGAGTTTTCCTCCTGGGATTTTAAAATAAGCTTTTTCTTAAACAAAAAAAAACTGCCTTCATGAAGAACAAATGCTTCTTGTTTTTACTGTTCTTTACTCTGACACCCCAGAATAGTATCACAAATATTTTTGTTCTTGAGTAATTCCATTTGTGAATTCAGTGCATACATTTGTGTTCACAAAGCCATTGCTGGCAGGAGCAGGCTGTCCTGTCTTTGCAGGGATAGCGTGACAGCAAATTGTGCTCCCTTCTGCACACCCTGACCCTGGCAGGCAGCCTGACATTTCAGAGGGGCATGTCCTGACACAGCCCTGCTGAAGTCAAGTGGAGCTGGGACCCTGAACTGACTGAGAAACTGCCTGAAATCAAGGGGAAGTGACACTTCTGCAGGCTTTTCATCTGGTGTGGAGCACCTGGAATCAATCTATCTTCCTTCCTCTCCTTCCTCTCCCTCCTTCACAGCCATCAAGGTTACCTGGGCTCAGGGCTGCAGCAGCAGCAAGGGTGGTGGGAGTCAGGACAGGGGGATGTTTCCTGTTCCCCTACTACTATTAATACTCTCACTGTTGAAATCCTCTTCTGATCAGCCCTAGGATTTATGTAGAATAAAACTAACTGTTAGCACCTGGCAGCTCTAATGGAGCCACTCACCAGTCATCACTATGGCATGAGCAGCCTGTCGTGATTGACAGCATTTTCCTGATGGCCCTAAAAAGTACTGAGCTGTTGTTATCATCCTGTGCTCTTTCCAGGTGCAGTTCTTTAAGAATTAATCTGCCAGGAGTTACAGTAGCATTAGAGGGTGAGAATTAAATTACAATATTGATTATGCATATGTATTTATACCCTGCACAAATTGAAAAGCAGCTGCAAGGCAACCTGGAGTGAACAGTTTGGCTGGCTCTTTACAAGGCTGCTGGGTGGTTGGAATGATTGATTGCCTCGCAGTAACCTTTCTGTGTTCCACTGTGTACAGAAAAATCACTGTTCCCTTAGGGAGGACAGAGTTTGTAATGCAAATGTCAAATAATTTTTATATTGAAAACTAAATAAAAGGCCACAATGATTTTTATTAGTAGCTTCTTTAATGAATTCACTGTCCTTTGAACCTAAACCATTCCAGTTTTAAACACAATCCCCAAATTGGTATTTTATAATCTCTGTCAACTTTCTCTTCTTAAAACTGTCAATTTTGATCCTTATTTGATCTCTATCAGACTAAAAAGCTTCCTGTGTAAGAAAAACAATCAAAAGAGAATTAGATCTTTAAAAATAAATTCATTTTATTTTTGAGATATTTACTGGCTTAAAAAACATACAATGGACTTACTATTTTACTGCTGGAAAATTGCCAAGGAGACAATGAACTACAAATTATATATCCCACTGTATAATTAGGATAGCAAACAGTCTACTGGAAAATATTTTACAGACTACTTTATATAATGGAAAGTTCACAGCAGTCTAACAGAAACCAGCTAATATGTTTCCTAATATGAATTCTACCAGAGTTTTAAATTAAGGTTTGAACACTGGTGCTTTACAGTCTATCAGTCTTTGTAATGATTACACCTGCCTGCACAGCCTAATTTTGAAACTCTATTATCATTCAGAATTAACCTACTAGAAAAACTCAGCAGAGATTTGATGTGGTTTTCTCCATTTCCTCTGCTGTGTGAGCAGATCTTCTGGACACTGCCTTAGAACTTGTTCCTTACTTTGTTTCTGTGACTTGTGATGACCAGTTTGTCATGTATTTTAATACTTAATTTTCTGCTCTGTGATGAAGGAGCTGCCACAAGTTTTTGTTTAATTAAGATACTATTTATGGATGGCATACAAAAATATACTTTTTACACATTTCTATGTATATTCCTTTGTAGCATGTGTGACAGAGAATTTTGGTGGAAGCATACCCCCAATGAAATAATCAGGAATGTTAATGCAGGCCAGGCTGGATGGAGCTCTGAGCAACCTGGTCTAGTGAAAGGTGTCTCTGCCTCTGGCAGGGGCTTGGAACTGGGTGATCTTTAAAGTTCCTTCCAACCCAAACCATTCTGTGATTCTGCTGGTTTGACTGAGACAAGGATCATTACCTTTGTGTGATGATTTATTTCACTGTCCCCATACAGTGCACCAGTTTTCACTTAACTGTGTGTTCCATTATTTGCTCTGGAATTTGTGGTTTTTGGTACCCTGAACTTTTATTTTTGTCTCAGGCTTACCTAAGGAATCTTGTTCTTGTTGCAAGTTTCTACTCCCTGTTAGGTGTGGGTCGAGTTACTCAGTGTTTTGTGAGCACTATTGATGGAATGAATTCTGCTTTCTCCTCTCTCTGTGTGAGCTGGTGGTACTGCAAATCCTTTTGAGTGTTAATGAGAACTTGACTTTGTGCAAAACCATAGCCCAGAAAGGGAACACACAAGAGATGTCATTTGTTTTCACTCCTTTCTGTTTTATGGCCACATTTTGTGGCAGTATTCTGCTTGGTTTACTGGAGAAATGTAGTATGGAAGGAATGTGGGCTTTAATAAAAAGGGTTAAAGAAACCCTTATGGCCATGTTTTCTGATTCTTGATAGTCACGAGACCTCTGCTTTCAGCCCATATAGACACACTAATGCATCTTGTATTTGTCAAAACACTGAGATTACTGGACTTCTTGGCTCCAAATGTCTAATAAAAGTCTTTATATTAGCTGTAATTGTCAGGAGGGGGGAAAATGGCCCTAACAGACTGAAAAGTGGATCCTGGCTTGGTACAGCTGGCTCCAGCAAGAGGGCTCTGAACAGACTCAGTGTTCCTTGAGTGTCCTCTCAGGTGAGTGCTGGCACTTCCCTGCCAGGCTGCTGGGACCAGGCTGGCCAGGAGAGCAGCAGCACCACGGTGCAGAGAGGCTGTTCCTCACCAGTGCTCTGGGGAGGGTGCCCTGGGGTGGATGCTGGGGTTCACAAAGGGAAGTCACTGGAAATGTGACTGCTGAATAGTTTTGAAGCACTTTGTGACAGTCTGAGGAAAGCTGGCATCCATCCTGACCAGAGACCCAGAGGGGTGGGTGGTGGTACCATTTCTGACAAGGTCTTTCTAGTAAATGTTCTCTGGTCAGCCTGCTGATAACATTGGAAAGCTTTGAATGTGACACCTAAAGTCAATTAAATGTAATATGTCTTTCAGAACTACTCAGAGATTAAATTCTCTTAAATAACACTGATGTTTTCGCTGTGCTACTTATGAAATCTAATGAGAACTTGAGAAGACAAGGATTAAAAAGAATTATTTGTGTATTGGCAATTCCCAAGGCTAATTTTGCTTCATAAGATGGAAATGTATACACCCAGGAAAGCTTTAATACATATCTATAGTGATAAAGTTATTAAAAAATCAGGCTATTAAATCTGATGGCTGCAGTGTATTAAAGTTTCTTGGGCCTTCATTCTTTTCAACCCCACTTGCAAGGTTGCTTATACCACTGCCAGGGATCAAAAGGTGGTAGGGATGTTTCCTGGCCTTGTAGGACCTGGGGTAGCCCTGCTGTGTGCACCATCATGTGCTTCCTCTGGCAGCTTCTTGCTTTGTGTTTTTGTCACCTCCTAGGTGGAAGCATTCCTGACAGGAATGGCAGGCTCTCCTCTGGTCACTCAGCATGGGGAATGAGGGGGGTTTTGGAAATGGGACTTGTGGTTGCTGCAGCAGGCTAAAAAGGAGGGAGTGAGGCTTGGAAGGCACAACACACGTGCTGCTCTGCTACAGGCTGGAATTTCTAGCAGCTCCTTCCACATAATAATGTGCAGCAGTGTGTGCTTAAACTGCATGGTGACTTGTAGGAAGGGACAGGGATCTACTGAACTGAACAAAATCCTGGTTACTAGTTGTGCTTCACCCTGGTTAACTGCAAAAAAAAAAAAAAATCCTGAGAGAAGGGGAAAAGCATATTCTAGTGCAGAGAGAAAAAGAAAGACAAACATGGTTCAAGAATTGAATGAAAATGAAGTGAAAGAAGATGAATTGGAGATTATAATTAGAAAGCAAAGGAGCAGACAGGTTTTCCAACCTCAGTGGGAAAAGATGATTGACCTGAGCAGCAGGAGAAAAGAAGAGGAAATATTGCTGACAGCTAAAATGCAGAAGCTATTACTTGAGACTGACCTCTAAAGGAGAGTGGGGGAGGAATTAAAAAAAGCCCCAGACATGAAGCGTGCAGCACATGAAGCTGGAGTCAGGGAAGGCAGAGAAACAACATTTGAAGGCTACAGTACCTGAAGCAAAAATTGCTAAGGTTATTACATGCATGTTGTTTCATGTTCTGTGCCAACATATATTTGTAATGTTTGTATTTCATTTCTCATGTTTATCAGAGCTGTCAAAACACACTTTACAGTATTTGGTAAAGATGTTGAAGGTGCTATCTAGGGTCTCCTCCTCCCATGCTGGCTGCTCCCATTCCTTGCTCAGCAAATCTGTCCAGGAGGAGCATTTGCTCAAGAAAAAACTTTTTGTGGTCACCAGTTATCTCATTCCTCCAAAATACCTTTTATGAGGTATATATACTAAATAACATAACATTATATTTTCTTGAAAATATAAAATAAAGGGTCAGCTCTTCAGCCAGGGTAGGTGGGAATCATGCTGTAAAATCACTCTGGATAGCATATTTCTTTCCTGAAAAGATGCCTGAAGTGCCCTGGGAATCCTCAGAGCTTTCTGTAACCCCTGGTTTAGCAGTGTGAAATGGTGTCAGTGTTCTGAGGAATGAGGCTGAGTGGTTTAACCCAGCCCATCACAGCCCTGTACACGAGGTCAAAGGCTGGGTGCACACAGCTGCACAGGTTTGCCAGTCCAGGGGCTTGGGGAGACACAGCTCTACCCTGGTCCTGGGTCAGGTGCTTGGCATGAACACAACCCTTGCCTCTCTCTCCATAGATTGCCCTTTGTACCTAATCTTGACCATTTTCCAGCTATTTTTATTTTATTTTTTCTCCTTCTGACTATAAGATTTCATTGATAGATTTCTGGCCACTTACAAATTCCATATCAAAAGGCTCTTCTGATTATGATTAATTTCTGGACTTTCTCTCGTTTCACATTTCTTTAGGTTCTATTTCCTTTGCTCCTTCCTTTCCTAATCAAGATTTCCCTTACCTAAAAATACATCTCCTATAAACAGAACTGTGCATTTAGGTGTCTAATGAGGCACTTTCCAAAAATCCTAATTACGTGTAACAGTTTTGAGTATTGTTAATGACTGCCTTCTGCTGTGGAAAATTGGCCTCCTGAAAGACCATGTGAATATGTGAGTGTGTAAAATAATTACTTGTCATACTGGGTTTTTTTTTCAGATAGCAAATTAGGTTCTAGTAATTAGATCTTGATCACTGACATCTTGGAAATGATGTCATTACCCCCACCTCCTTTTTTTTTTTTTTTCCCCAAGTATGATCAAATAATTTGCATCCATGAAACAGCAGTGTAATTTTATCCCAAGAATGTGTTCATCTAGGTAACAGTCAGACTGTGGAGCACATGGACAATACAAGAGCATAATGGGCATACTTGCTTCCTCAGGCCATGGTGTTTGGAGGCCTAATGATGCAAGAAATCCTACTAGCTCCTTATTAGGCACCAGTATACCTTTAAAAATCAAGCTGCTGTTGAGTCCTGGCTTGAGGTTGGATTTTAGCCTGTCTCTTTCCCAAGATAACTCTGCTCTGCATGTTTTCAATAGCACAAAAGCAGTTGCCCTCTTCCTTTGATGCCTCCCTGTCACCCCCACTCTTGTACTGTGCCTTATGCCCAAGTACCCTCAGCTGCAGGACAATCCTTCCTTTGGCAGATGGATGGCCTTGACCCCCATCCAGGATTAGTTTCCATCTGGCAGATACATCATTACAGGTGAATAATGTTGGCTGCATTTAATGTGAGTGGAGAAAAAAAAAGAAGAGTTTAATAAGGAGCACAGGACCTCCAACCTCTAGCAGGCCATCCTAGAACTGCTGGTCCAAAGGCTGCTGTGTGAGAATTGCAGTTGTGATTCCAATATATGAAATGATCCTAAAATTGAGCAACAAAAATGTAACACCTGGAAATGACAATGGCTCTTTTTCCCACACTGTAACAAGAGATATTTGTGGGTAGCAGGATGTGGTGCTTATAGCCTCACAGCTCTCATCTGTCTGCAGAAAACATATAGCACAATCCTTGTGGCATTCCCTGTGGCTCCAGCTCAGCAAAGTAGCTCAGTGTGTCCTGAATTTAAAGTGTGGCTCCAGAAGGGCTGCTGTATACTCAGTGTTATGCAAAGTATGTGATTACCTCGTTAGGAGGAAAAGAAAAATACTAATCTTGCAAGACTTCAGACACAAATGTATTTTCTTCATGTGCAACCTGTGTGTAACCAGCACTAGACCAAAGCCAGGTCGAACCCCTCCCATGGAAACCTTATCTTGTGCTGATTTGTTTGTTTAGCAAAGATGCAAGATGGTCTTTTCTTTTGTTTTAATTTTTTTCCCCTGATAAAAATATTTGAGTTCTGAAGTGAAACTCCAAAGTGAGCAGCTATTATTTCTTCTTTGTCAAGGACCTGTTTTCTTCTATTTGTCATTAACATTTGTCAGCTGGTAAATTATGCACAGTTTTCTTTTGGCTCTGCTGCTTTTTAGCCAGCCATAATTATGCTAGCTGATTCCCGTGTAGACTTGTTTTCAGCTGCATTGCTTACATGCCTTTTTAATAGACTGTAATTTTTGTTAAGTAAGTTATGTCAGATTAACTACTTCCGATAAGATGCGGTATTATACTTGGGTTTTCTTTTTCTCCCAGCTGGATGCACAGAATATGTCACTGCTGACTTGCTTTCTCCTGCCTCCCTCCAGCTAAATGGCAATATGCCACTGCAGCAAAACTTCTGTTTGAGGATTCATTGGCTTTTTTTGTTGGCTAGTAATGAGGCTTTGAGGTAGCTCGCTGCTCCTGATTAGTGACAGCACGCACAAAGAAAGGAGCCGTGCAAACCAGTCATTAACTCATAGTGAAAGCCTCAGCATTTAACTTCATAAAGATGAGGAAAGACTCTGTCAAATCCTTTCCCTTCGGATTTGGCTGGTTTGGGGTTTTTTAGGCGCCTGCCCTGGGTTTGTGGTTACAGCCCTTTGGAGTGTTGGCTGTGCTCCTGTTCTTGCTGAGCTCCCATCGCTGCTGTGCCCTGATAGTGCTGCTCTGGTTTCACCCCGTTGTGGTGACATTGGGAGGGCTGGAGGTGGGCATGGGCTTTGTCACTTGGGCTGTGCTTGTGGGGCCCTGGAGCATCTCTGAGTGCAGAGGGGGCAGATCCCAGGGGGGACTGAGAGCTGCCACTCACAACCTCTGCCCCATCTCCATCTCCTGGCACAGGATGCACAGGGACACCACACAGGGCTGGCATCTCTGGGGGCTTGGGCTGCATCCAGGGCTCAGTGCTTGTGCACTTGGCTGCAATTTCCCTTCCCCAGGCTGGCTGCCACTCCAGGCTGCAGCATCCTGGGGGGCTCCGAGTGTGCTCGCAGCTGTCGAAAGCAGCAAAGCTGCAGATCCAGGAAAGAAATCTCCTGCTAGTCCTTTCCTTTGTTTTGCTGCTTGAAGAGAAAATAAAAGGCTGTGTGAATCTTCACAGGTTGAAACAGCAAAGTTTCAGAGAACTCTCTGCAAGAGCTTCAGCACAGTTTTTCAGCCTTGCCACAGAGTTCCTTTATCTCACAGATTTCAGTTTCAGTCACGGTGTTAATAGCTTTACCAGGTTTTGTTGTTTTAATGCAGCACAGTGAATTATATTTCTGGGGTCTCATATGAAAAACGATTAGCTGCTGGAAGCCGTTTATTTGTCTTGCAGTTTCTTTAAAGAAGTAAATAAAATGTGAAAATAATGGTACAGTACATTGCAAATAATAGGCTATTTTCTGCCCTGGTTTCTCGATGGAATGGGTGTCATTTAATCAAGTGTGAGGATGAGAGAAGGAATATTCGAAGTTCTCTTAAATGTGATTTGCCACCTGCCTGATTGTTCAGGAGTGTATGCATGCTTAATTAATCTAATTAGTCAATGCATATATAAGAAGCAAATTTACAGGCCCTCTGTCATCTTAAATAAAACATTTTTGTTTTCCTAGGATAAATAATTCATTATAGAGCTGAATGCTAGTCTGTAATCCTGGAGAACTGGCTTCTTCTACAACAACAACAAAAAAAAGAACGATGATGTTTCCTCCTTTTTCTCTTTGGCTCCTCTTCAGTCAGGGATTTCATGGAAGGCAAGAGAAACATCCACACTGAAGGAACATAAATTTCCTTCCAAAAGATAAGCAGAGAGCCTACTAGCTTGGCCTCGATGAGCATTTTTGTGTGAGAGATAGTGCCTGCTCTGGCACAGCAACACACTGCAATGTGTGCATAATTATCCCTGAAAGTGAAATAATTAACATGCCAAAAACCATGATCGAGTTCATAGAGCTTGGGTTTTCCTGCTTCAGAGGTTGGCCCCCTAATTCCATGATCTGTGTTGCCAAGAGGCCAAGGGCCAGCAGCTGTGTCCCTCTGGCAGGGACAGTGCTCTCATACAGCACTGTGAGTACAGTCAGGTGGGGAACATCTGGGTGCATGGGACACCTCAGACTGATCAAGTCACACCATCAGCAGCTGTGAGAGAGAATATCCAAATCAGAGGAGGCCCTGAAGGCCAAAGAGGGTAAAACATTGAAGGTTTTGTTAATTGATATCTCCCAGCCTATGCACTTGTCTGAGTGCCCCAAACATGGCACAATGAGGGTGTCCATCACCATGAGATGCTGCCATCAGCAGATGTGTGGCTAATTCTGTGAGCTGGAGCTGTTCTTTTGTGGTGATTTCTTTTGGGGACCTGTATGGTACTGAAGACACTCTCTGGGGATTTTCCTGATATCTGCTGGAAGGAACGGGATAGAATTTGGTCTGGAGATTGAAAGAGAACTGATCAGCTGATTATGTGTTTTAAATAGAGTGGAATAAATTCAGTATTTTGGTTTAGGTTTTGAATTTCTTTTTTCTTACTGGCTTTGTAAGTAAAAATATGAAATTAGTTAAATGCATGTTCTTTAATAATAACTGGTCAAGCTTCCTCTCTGAAAATATGTAATGGTATTTTACTCCCTGATTATCAGGTGTAGTCCGGCTTCCTGGCCTCCAAATACACAGGAAAACTTTGGAACATGATTACCTGTGGAAATACATGGCTTGATGTTGCCAGAGCTGGTGGAATTATTGGCTGTAATCACTGTCTGGATCTGAAGGAGGCTTGAGGCTGTACCCTGGATGAATTTGCAGTAGTATTTACTATGGGTTTCTACAGTTCTTTTCAAAACTCCTCAGCATGTTTGACCACCACAGCAGAATCTCTGATGTGAGAATATTTTAAAGCATATATTTTTCTCAGTTTTCACACATATTGGTGAAAAATTCCTGCAAAGCAAATTAGTATGAAACTGCATCATTGATGCATTAACACCATGAAGATTGCTGTAACTCTAGCTAAAAGGGAAAAGCAGTCTTTTTCCAGCTATCATGGCCCTGTCCTAGCAATCCTGTTTCATCCTTCTGAAGAAACTTCTAAAAGGAAGATGATCAGAAGGGTGAATTTTTCCAGGGATTTGCTTGCTGTGCACTGGGGTCAGCCCCATGGACTCTCCTGTTTGTCTCAGTGTTGGTGGGTGAAAGATGCTCCAGTGTCCTCTCTGTACAGTGCCACATCACCTGCCTGCCTGGGCTCTCTTGGGGAACCCTGCACTTCCCAGAACCATTCCAGCCTCTGTGAAATACCCCATTTGCCAGGCTTTCTGCAGCTTTGGGGGAGAAATCTCCCTGTGTTTGGTGAAGGTGTTTTCTCAGCTCCCCTTGGTGTCTGCAGAGGTCTCATGAGCCCTGTACCTGCATGGGCAGGTAACATCTGTGCCACAGAGGTGGCAGTGGGCACACTCATTGTTTCTGCCTGGAAACTGAGGCAGAGGGGTTGGATTTCAGACCCATCAGGATGGCAACCACTGACTGTGAGGGGTTAGTGATGGCCTTGAGAGCTCTGAGCCAGGTCCTGGGGAGCAAGGGGCAGAGTCTGGGGATTTCAGGAGGTCGGAGTGATTGCTATTCACAAATAAATACACAACAGAGGACAGAGGGTGAATCGGGCTCTTGAGAGGCAGGACACACAGGTGCTTTTCTCAGTGCTGCCAGGAGGTGCCTCTCTCTACTTGGGATTTATGGCCCCTGAAGGAAATTGCCTTTTTTTGCAGAAACTGTTCGGGCTCACTGCTTGTTTTCTCTCATGTTGGTGCAATGGACCTTTTGCACAACAGCCAGTGGCTAGAAATCAGGAGTAGAGAGAGGAATGTTTCTCTCTTTTCAGTAGGGGAAGTCTACTCATGCTTCGGGGGTTTGTGTGTTCTCCTAAGCCAGCCCAGGGCAAGGGGGCTATGCCTGTGGAAGGCTCTGTGCTGTGCTCACGGGCATCCTCTCAGTCACACGTGGGGATGCAATCCACCCCTTCACACACCCAGCTTCCCTCCAGAGGGCATGCAAGGTGCTATGGACCAGGGGTGGGTGCAGAGAGGGAGATAAAGTGCATTTCAGCAGGGCTGGTGTGGGTCACGGCGACCCAGGAGCTCACCTTCTGTGCAGCCTTGGCCTGAGTGCACTCAACTAAAGCACAGGGCTGGGCAAAGGGTGGCAATTGCCCTGTGCCCTGATAATTTGGGGTTTTCCTTTGGCAGGGGGAACACTGGTCCCTGCTCCATGGCCTTTCTGTGTTTTCTCTATTTATTTTCTGTATTTATTAAGATACTACAATGACTGGAACACCTTTGTCATCCTCTTCTTAGCTCTTCATTGCTCCTCCACTGCTTCAGGTCTAGAGAGAGGATTCTCAAGGTACACGTTTTATAATTTCCTAACTGCTCAGAACAGCTTGAATTTCATGATATGGAGTTTGTAGTACTTGTTGAAGTACTTGAAGTTTTACAGGAGAGCAGCACAGACTGAAGAGCAGTGTCCATACCAGGCAGGTGTAGGTGGGAACTCCTTGAGCTGATGTGCTGGCCAGGGTGGCATGTTGGGATCTAAGCTAGTGCTCCATTTACTTGCTTGCTTTTTGTTTTTCCATCTCTATCTCTTGGTTCAACCCAGAGCTATGATAACTGCATTGCATTGCATTCCTTGGTTTATTGCTTTGTTTTCTGGTTTTATTGTCTTTGGCATTGTATTTTAGGTCAAATTTTGGACCTGTTCTATTTGGCAATGTCACATTCCAAACGGGAGAGATCTCTCTTTTACTGTTTCTGTATCCCCGGTGCTGAGTGCTTCCTGTGTGTCTGATCCCATTCACTGTATTTAACCTATCAAAAATGCAAATAATGATAATTAGATGGTGAATAACGCTATTAAAGATGCAGCTCGGTGCATATTTCACTGATTGGGCCAAATCAGGAAGCTTTGCAACGTGTGCTGCCAGCTCAGTGAGTAAAACTGCTTATTACTTATCTCAGATTGTAATGCGCTATCAATTAATTACCGACAAATCTCTGGTGTCAGTTTGTGTGGGTTGTGAGGAGCCGTAAATCATTAACTTTCCGTGGCGCAGAGTTTGAATTACAATGCCGGGCGGGCAAGGTAGGTAGGAAATTTGCAAGTTTGATCCGGTGGAAGGAATCCCTTTGTGTGCAGCATCCCGCTGGTGAGGCCGGGCTCGGACCCCGGGATCCTCACGCCCCCTCCTCCCTGCCTGCATCCGACAGGGCCGGGGACAGGGCCGG
>WEIU01000392.1:204967-215782 GCA_013389925.1 Aegithalos caudatus | reverse complement strand
ACACTATTCTTTAAAGATTATAGAGGCATGTGTCCCACTGTTCTCATACATTGCTGTCATACAAGCTCTGCCAAACTGTTTTGGGGAGAAGCAAGGAAAGCTTCCCACCACTCTTTCAGCTTCCCACTTGCATACCAATTTTCAAGTATAAGCATGAGAAATTAACAAGTGTGACCCTGTAATACAGTGGTGCCATTCATTTCATGGAGATAAACAACTCTGTTTTAGATAAATGCAAACTTTACAATTGCTTCAAATTTTACAGATTCTTTTAAAACAAAAGGTTAATTACTATGACCAGATATTTTCCATATTGTAACACAGGACCTTAGCATGAAGAAAACCTTTGTAAAATTGATATAAAGAGACAAACTGCGTTCCTAAAATTTACTTAAATAAACTTTCAGTAACAAATATTGGTGCCTAACAAGCATAAGTTCACTGATATAACTGTGACATTAGAACTCAGAGAATTGTTTACATGTTCTAAAATACTTAGGTTCTTTTTGTCTTTTTCAAAAGAATACTAGTATGGAATTTAAAGACGACTTAAAATAGGATGACTGTAAATTTTTTAAAAGTACACACTTGTAAATTACCCCAGAGGGAATCAGTGTGAAGCATAGGGTAGAATTGAGGTGTGCAGTTCCACATCAGTAAGCATAAATTTCTAAAGGGAGTTGAACAGCACTTTCAAATCTGTATAATCATTGCTACAGAGAATCAACCACTTTAAAGTTTGTAACAGGTGGACAAAAACACCTGTAAAATGGAAGCAAAGACAAGGTGGCACAACCATGACTTTGGCTTTTGCTGCTTTAGTGTTTTCCTTTAGGTCAACTGCTCGAGAAAATGCATATAAGTTATGCTTTCATGTAGAACTGGGGGAGCAAAGATATTCACCTACACATAAATAAATTCTAAGAAGGGTATTCATATGCTTAAATATTTATTAGAAGTGTGTCTCAGGTAAAATCTTTAGCTATAGATCCAATGTTGTTAGTTTCTTCAAACTTATTTTTCTGCTTCTAACACCAAATTCTGAATAGAGTTAAAAGTACATGACACCCAAGTAAAAAAGACAAAAATCCATATGGGAGTAAAATACACAATGTTAGCACTAATCTCTCTCAGTCAGCAGTTCTGCAATAGATCACTTCAGTAACTACCTATTAGAAAGGTGCACTACCTCTTGATCCTCCTAAACCTGTGTCTACATATCCTAAAGTGGGTCAATGATTACAGACTTCTACAGGAAGGAAAGTTCAAAAATGCACAATAGATGGAATCAAAGAATTATGGAATTGTTTGGGTTAAAAGGGACCTTAAAGATCATCCCATGGACAGGGATGCCATTCACTAGATCAGGTTGTTCAGGGCCCCCTCCAACATGGCCTTGAACACTTTTGGGGATGGGGCATCCACAGCTTCTCTGGGAAATCATAATCCTAAATCAAGCACTTATTCAGTCTCTCATGTTTTGCCAGTGAGGTGGTAAACAAAAAAAGGTGGGAGGGAACAAAGCCAGGACGTGTGACAAACACTGGCCAAAGGGATACTCCACAACAAAGAATAACTTGCACAGTATATAAAGTGGGGGAGTTACCTGGAAACGGGTCAGATAAGTGTCTGGGAATGGGATCTGGCATCTGTCAGTGGGTGGTAACAATCGTACTGTATATCACTTATTTTTCCTTGTGTTTTACCCTTTTTCAAAAAACTACAACACATTAATTTTTTTTTCCATTTTTTTTTACATATTTTGTTATGGTTGCTTAACTGTTCTAATCTCAACATACAAGTTTTCCCTTTCATTCTCCTTCTCCTTCCACCAGAGAGGGTGCAATGGGGGCTGTGAAAAAGTGTGTGCCTGATCCTTAGCTGCCATCTGGGCTTATATGATGACAGTCAGTTAAGCCAGTGATATAAAGATACATAAATTTTATAAAAATTAAAATTATTTAAAACAGAAAAACATGAAGTGATAAAAAATGATGAAGTGAAAAGTGGTAAGAAATAAAGTGTGTTTAGCTTTTCTGCTTGCAAACTCCGCCTCACACTTCAAGTGTTTATACTGAGAAAATGGCACCTTGTTTAGTTCGGTATTTGCTGGTACTTGAATTTTCTTAGAGAGATGAGCAGTATAGCCAATTTTAAGCCAGTAGCAGAAACTTGAATTTCATCCAAACAATCATTTGATTTCTGCCAGAAGAGTCCCATTCCAGGTTGCTGGTTTTTCTTTACTTGGCACTGCATTGTGCTACTTTAATGTATGCCAAATGTTGAATCCCTTGCTGCTACTGCTGGTGTAGCATTTGGTCCTAAGAGAGGAAAAAGGTGCAGCTGCTAAACGGAGATATTAGCAAAAAACAGGTTCATTATCTTCCTTCTTAGCTCCAGTATTTTTCCATTACACTTTCCTGTTAACTGGAAAATCAGGAAACATTGCTGCCAAATTATCATGGTCTCAAGTGGCTATTGCATATTTTCTGAGAAATGGCATTGCGCCATGACTTCCACTGTTCCTGAGAAGATCTGTGAGAAGTGTTCAATAATCAAGACATCAGAAAATTATTTATAAACCCACTGGAAACTGCCCTTATTTCAAAATTGGTCAGTAGGACTACTACTTCACGTTCTCGCCTTTGTAATTTCAATATACTTCTAGCTGATATTAGCATCTGAATCTAGAGTGAGTGCAGATTAACACAGAATGTCATTTGAAAGCTGTGATTATAAATTTCCAGTTGGAATGCACATTTGCTTTAGTTCCATTAATTCTGCTAGAACAGACAGAGGAAATGATGTGAGGGTAAAAGGAAAAGAAAGTAGAACTGAAAATAAGAAATCTTATGTTGTAACGTCTATTGCCTAGCAGATATTGCTAAGAATAATTGTCAACCTAAAATTCCAGGATTATATAAAAATCTTCAGAATTGTAGGTGTTCCAAACTGGTTTCTGGACTTAAAATCTCAAAGTCCAGATATGCTGGAGATCAAAATGCTGACACTAAACAGTCCAGCACCTTTTAAAACAATTGTAGGTATTAAGCCTTACAGTCTTAACATTTTTCTTCTTTATAACTCTAAATATTAGAGTCAAATGTATATGACACTGTTAGTCTCACATTTCAAACTACTTTCCATTTTCTTTGATGGCTTTGTTGTACTTAATACATGCCAAAAATGAAGAGGAGATTCAGAGAGAGCAAGTGTTTGTGGATGGGAGGGGGAAGGGCATATGTGTAAGGAGGAGCAGACAGTTTTAAATCTGGAAATTTCTTCCAGACAGAGGCAGCTCTGTTGACATCAAAGAAATTTATGTAATAAAGTACTGCTAACAACTGAACCTTGTGAGAAGGCTTATTCTCTACTAATCTAAAACTTACACCACAGCATCTGAATTGAGCTACTGGTCTGTTTGATGGCCCAGGAGGAGAACCTGTCCTAAGGCAAGAGGATGCCAGGCCACAGTCTTCGAAGGTCACCTAGGAATTCTGTTCTGTTGCATTGTGTGTCTGCTGACAGCACTGGGGGCACAGTGAAAGCATTCCTGCTGAGGAGCAGCTTCTGCAAACAGGCACAGCCCCAGTTTCTGGGGGCAATTACTATGCTTGCATAGGCAGATGACAAGCTGACAAGTGGATCATGCACAAGCAGTAAATTCTCCATGAACATGTAGTGTTCTCACAGCTGCAGTAGGACATCACAGTTTGAGGGATCCCAAGAAGGCCTTCTACCAAGAGGGCCAACTGGGAACAAGACTTTTACCTATTCTTAGCCCATTATAAAAATGTTCTGTAGTAAGAATTAGCATCTATAAAGAATTAGCATTTTGAAAATTTGCAAAAAGGTTTTCTTTTTGTGCATGATGCTAAGATGAGGCAAAAAGAGAAGGGAGAAGTAAGAACAATCCAGAACAAATGAAAATGTTTTATGATATCAGCATGTTCCTAATTATAGACATTTAAAATTACTCTAAAGCTGGACTTGTAATCTATCCAGTATATTAAATTTCAAATAAGAATCATTAAATGTTAGGATCAGATCTCTAAAAATTCAGAAGTTCACAATATAATATGGAAACGTGTCTGCATTTGTTACTCTTGTCCTGCCGGAACATCATTGGACTGTTGACCTTTGAAGTACTTAATATTTTAAGATTTGAGGTTACTGTGGTATCTGTTAATACCAATACAATGGTGAATATGAGTGGAATTAGTGAGATTTTCTTTCAGCTTTGCTGGGTATCCCCTAACTGCTGTTCCTCAGAAAGCTAACTTCTAATTGCTTCCATTAGAAAGGAAAAGGGGGAGGATAAGAGAAAAATCAAACATAATTGAGATTGATTGTGAGAACTATTGTAGTGGTATCACCATATATTGGTAGCCCTGGGAAGTGTAATACAAGAGGAATGTTTGGAGTACTGAAAATTCTGTTTTTCTATAATCCTATGGTGGTGATATTTAATAAAAATTGCTTAAGGTGCTGCATACAAAATTCTTTTAATATGGTAGATATTATCTTTCCTGTAATTGAAATTACTACGTGTTTTGGATGTATCTTGTATTAACTAACTACAGTACCTCAAAATTTAGGGGGAGTTCTGCTTCATGTTAATATTGTTCCCAAAATCACCATTCACAGAAACAAAGTTCTTCAGTCTTAAAATAGATTTTTCTCCTTTTTTTTTTGGCTAGACTTCATCCAGTATTTTGAAAACTATTTTTAGTGTTTGTGGGAGGAATGTTCTACAATCATTCATCCTCTTGCCTCTGTCAGTTCTTAAATGTGCGAGTCAGGGGAACTCTGATGTGACCATGCTTCTCAGATGATTTGTTTATGCCTTAGGGTTTGTATACATGTGGGCTTCACAATGTGTTTGCGAGGGAGAAATATTTCCTGCATCCATACATACAAAGAGCTGTTTTGCATATAAGTCATCTACGACAGCTCCTGAGACTTTAAGTGGGAGCGTGAGGGAGGAGCCTAGTTATATCTTTAGCCTAATTATATTTTGAGTCTCTGTTTTGATGTATTTTTAATCCTGTTATTGGTTGATGTAGATTAGTGGTTTTGATGCAGTATATGTCTTCAAAGACATTTCACCAGTTGGCTTAGAAGTTGAACCATTGCTTGCAGTGAGCTGCTGCTGGTGCACAGCAGTAGGTTCAGGAATGTTAAACTTGTGAATTAAAATGAGGTATAGTATTCAAGGAATCATCAAAATACAGAGCTGGTACTTCACAACTTTTTTGTCCCTTAAGCCTTTATATACAGGTCACCTCAAAAACAACTATGTTTTGTTTTCATGGAGGGGAAGGGAAACATCACTCCTGTTTTTAAAAGGAAGATCAAGGGATCTACAGCCCAGGAGCCTCATTTCTCCTGTCTGGGAAGACAATGGAGCAGATCCTCCTGAAGATTTGCTAAGGCACATAAAAGGCAAGGAGGTGATCCAAAGCTGCCATATGGCTTTACTAAGAGCAAATTGTTTCTGACCAGTAAGGTGGCATTCTATGACATGGCAGCAACAATCAACACAGGAAGACTGACAAATGTCATCTGCCTGGAGTTCTGTAAGGCTTTCAGCATGGTCCCATGTGACATCCTTATCTCCAGACTGGAGAGACAAAATGGATTTGATGGATGAAATATTCAGTGAAAAAAAAAAATTGACTGGATGGGCACAGGCAGAGAGTTGTGGCCAATGGCGCTATATCCAGTTGGAGGTTCAAGTGGTGTCCATCAGGCCTCTGACTGTTGCTCTTTAATGTCTTTATCAACAACACAGACAGTGAGATTGATTGCAGATGACACCAAGCTGACTGATGCAGTTGACACACCCACAGGACAGGATGCCATCCAGAAGGACCTGAATAAGCCCAAGAATTGGGCTCATGGAAATCCCATGTGGTTTAACAAGACCAAGTGCAAGGTTCTGCACCTGGGTCAGGGCAACCCCCAGTATGATCACAAGCTGGGGTATGAACAGATGGAGAGCAACTCTGACAAGAAGGACTTGGGGGTGCAGGTGGAGGATGAGAGGCTGGGCATGACCCAACCATGAGCACTCACAGCCCAGAAAGTCAAATGCGTCCTGGGCTGCACCCAGAGCCCTGTGGGCAGCAGGGCCAGGGAGAGCATTATTCCCCTCTGCTCTGCTCTGCTCTGCTGAGAGCCCACCTGCAGTGCTGCATCCAGCTCTGGGGCCCCAGCACAGGAAGGACATGAACCAGTTGGAGTGAGTCCAAAGGAAAATAAAGATGATCAGAGGGTTGGAGCACCTCTCCTGCAAAGAAAGCCTGAGAGAATTGGGGTTGCTCATCCTGAGAAGGCTTCAGGAAGATCTCATTGAGGCCTGTCAGTATTTTAAGGGGGCTTATAAAAAGGGAGGAGAGAGACTTTTTATATGAGCATCTAGTGACAGGACAATGGGCAACAATTTTAAACTGATAGTGCAGTTTTTGCTTAGATGCTAGAAAGAAATTCTTTACTCAGAGGGTAGTTAAGCACAGGAGCCCCATGTCTATCCCTCTTCTTCCCCTCATGAGGAACATGTAGACTGCAATGAGGTCTCCCCTCAGTCTCCACTCCTCCGGACTGAAGAGACCAACTGACCCCAGCCACTCCTCATACAGCTTCCCTTCAAAGGCCTTTCATGACCTTCATTGACCTCCTTTAAATGCTCTCTTAGCAGTTTAATGTCTTTTTCATGCTGTGACACCCAGAACTGCTCCAGTACCAAAGATGAGGCTGCTCCAGCTCAGAGCAGAGCAGGACAATCCACTCTCTTTCCCAGCTGGCCATGCTGTGCCTGATACACCCCAGGACAGGGTTGGCCCTCCTGGCTGCCAGGGCACTGCTGGCTCATCTTCAACTTGCCAGGACCTCCGGGTGCTTTTCCATGGCACCGCTTTCCAGCATCTCACTTCCCAATCTGTCCATACATAGAGGGTTGCCCCATCCCAGGTGCAGGCCCTGGCACATATTTGTTACACTTCATAGAGTTGGTGACTGCCGATCTCTGGTTCACTGACGTCTCACTGCAGAGACTTTCTGTCTTTGAGGGTGTCAACAGCTCCTCCCGGTGTAGTAGCATTAATTATCAACATTCTCTTACTGAGTCCCAAACAGAACTGTACCAGCTACTGAGAAGCAATTAACTCTACCCCAGCCAAAACCAGGACATTGACATTCCACATTCAAATTATTTTCTCCTCTTTATCACATTTTGAAATAAATCACTTGATTCAAATTACTTTGCAGCTGTCTACAGTACTTAATTGTACAATACTGAATTTCAGTACTGTAGTTTCACTACAATATTGAAATGCCCTGAAAATTGCCCTAAAGATATGAGTTGAATTTTAGCCAGACATTTTCACAGCTTGAAGATGCAATTTTTACTCATGTACTACTAATCAGGCTAGTTCAGACTGGATATTAGAAAAAATTCTTCATCATGAAACTGGCTTCCATGGTATGTGGTTGAGAATACCAGCCTTTGAGGTATTTTAAAAGACACATAGACATGCCGCTTAGGAATTAGTGGTGGACTTGGCAGTGTTAGTTTTATGGCTGGACTTCATGATCTTAGAGGTCTTTTTCAGCTTAAATTATTCTATAATTAAATGCAGAAAATGTCACTAATGCAATTGTCTCATACTTTAAGTATGATAAAATTCTTAATTGTACATAACACTTATTATCCAACAAGGGAACAGAAAACTTCAACCCAACAGTCCAGCTATTAAAAAAATAATTATGACCCCTTGAAAAGATCCTGAATTAATTAACAATAGTTAAACAGGAAAACAATAAAAAATTGCAACCATCTGTTATGCTTCTTTAAAGCTTTAGAAGTAGGTGTTTTTCTTTTCAAAATGAGTTTCTGGTCACAGCATCATTTTCTACATTCTCCTTTATTTCTTACTTTTCTTGCTCTAGTTCAGTCATCATTCTCTTTCCTTCTTTCCATTATCTCCAAGTTAGATTTATCAGTAAGAGTCATTACAAATTAGTAAAAGAAGACTTTACAAAGAAAGTGCAAAATATATAGGAGTAAGAAAGCAAAAGTGAAGGTGACTGTCAGTAAGAGTAGGCTGCAGTTTTATATTTTGGCTATAGTGCTGTAATGTTTTGTAAAAGGACAGCAGTATCTGCCCAGCAGTGCAAACACAAAAGTAAACCTACTACATGCACAAAATCCTATATTTATTTTAAGATTTTTTCCAAATTAATTCCTCAGTGTTTTGAAAGCAGTGGCTGATGCTGAACAATTCTACTTGCTTGCTGGTTGCTACTGCTTATGGGTTTCCAACAAGTTAAACCAGGCATAAAATTATTTTAAATGGCATATTCTGGTCCACAGCCAGCTTGTACTTTGCCAAGGCTCCACCAGTGGCCCAGATACACAATGTCTTTTACATTCTGGCAGGATATTCTTCCCCCACTCTCCCAGGGCTTTGGGAAGTAGCTGCAACATGCTGCTTCAGTTCCCAATTGCTTAAAAAACATGCAGTGCTTTTTGACAATGTAGAGCTGGAATCAGCACAGAGCAACTACTCCCTGATGCTTGTCCTTGTGGACAGTGAATTAATTTGAGTCTACTTTCAGTAGACTCAAATTAATTATGTAGTTCTTTGTTAACTGTGATATTCACAGAGTAAATATCTCAATGACTAAGTCAGCATGATTCATAAAATAATTACAGATCATCATCAGGATACAAGATTTTTACCCAAAGCATGTGAATGGAGCTTTGGGAAGTTGGTTATTGTGAGCCATTCCAGTGGTGCTGAATGTAGCCTTCTAGAAAGAAACTTTGTAGTGTAGAGATACTAATCTCTACAAATCACCTTTTATGAAGACTTGCATCAAAATAAACAATTTGTCTTCAGTGTGTTAGGAAAGTACATCTCAGCTTCAAAATGAGTTTGTATGCAGGAAGAGTGATGGTAAGGTAGAGCAAGAGAGCTCAGCTAGTGACAGATTGTACAATACTGGCTTCAAGCTGCTAAGTCACAATACCATGCTGAGTTAGGCAGCAGCAACTGAAAAGACATAATTGCAAATTCCAGGCTCTGAAACTGGGCCATACAAGTCATTAATTTCCTCCACTGAAGAAGGTATTATGTCACCTGTGCAACTTCATGTGGTTGGTGATTGCCCAGACTCCTGATTTGTCAAGGTCTCTCTGTAGGACCTCCCTGTCCTCAAGGGAGTCAACAGCTCCTCCCAGATACTGCAAACCTGTCAGTTTCCCTTCCAGCCCTGTGTCCAGGTCATTTGTGAAGATGTGGAAGAGCAGAGGGCCAAGGATGGGGCCCTGTGGAACCCCTCCAGTGACAGATTCCTGGTCTGATGTCACCCCATTCTCTATAATCTTTTGTGCCCAACCTGTGACCCAGTTGCTCACCTACCCCATGATGTGTTTATCCAGCTGTGGGCTGCACATTAGGTCCAGAAGGATCCTGTGAGAGACAGTGTCAAAAACTTTACTGGCTCCCCCTGATCACCTGGGTGGGTTACCTTGGCATGAAAGAAAATTAGGTTTGACAGAAGATCAGTCTTTGCTCTCAAAGCCATGCTGGCTATGACCAGTAACTGTATTATCCTTTAGTGTTTTTCAGTAATTCTCAGAATAATCTTCTCCATAATTTTACCAGTCACTGAAATGACAGGACTGTAGCTTCCAGGGCCTCCTTTTCATCCTTCCTGAAAATCGGGACATTTGACACCTTTCAGTCAACTAGGAACTCTTCAGATTCCCAAGATCAAAAATCATTGAGACTTCACAATTGACTATTTTAGTATTCTCAGATGAATCCCATCAGGATCCATAGATTTGCAAGTATCCAGCTGGAGCAGCAGATCCCTCATAACTTCAGGGTCAGCTGAGGATTTATGATTGTCACACCCACAGTCCTCCATCTCAGGACACTGGGACTCCCAGAGCCCATCATCAGTGTTGAAGACAGAGGCAAAGAAAGTATTTAACAACCCTGGCTTGTCTATGTCCCTTTTCACAAGGTATCCATCCTCATTCTGCAACATGCTATTGTCATTTCTGCACTGCCTTTTGCTATTAATGTATTCTTAAAAACTCCTTTTCTTGTTCCCCACAGTTTTGGCCAGCTTCAACTCCAGTTGAGCTTTAGCAACACAAATTTTATTCCTGCAATGATGAGCAGCATCTCTTTATATTTTCCATGTCATCTGACCTTGCTTCCACAGGGCTTACACCTTCCTTTTTTGCCTTATCACCAAAAAATCCTTGTTCAGCCAAGCCAGCCTTCCACTTTGCCTACTTGACAGGTGACATTTGGGAACTGCTGCTCTTGTGCCCTTCGGAAGAGGTGCTTAAAAAGTGACCAGCACTGATGTACCCCAGCACCTTCAAAAGCATTTTCCACAAGACCTCACTAAATAGTTCCCTAAGAAGACTGAAGTTTGCTCTCCCCATGCCCAGGGTTGAAATTTTGCTGTCACATTTCCTCCTGACAACAGAAATTGTAAACTTGATTTCCTCATGGTCACTGTGGCCAAGACAGCACAAATGACAACTTCACACACAAGACCTTCTCTATTAGTGAGCAACAAAAGAAATTCAACTCTGAACAGACACGAACCAAAGAATTCCAGGAAGAACTCTGGTAGATTTGATTGTTCATTCGCAGATTGATTATAGCAGAAAATACAGACCTTGCAATATTATATATGAATGTGTATACTTTGCCTTTTGTGAAGACATATTCAGCATGCAATTTTTTTAAAAAGGACCAACAATTGAGAATTAAAAAAAAAAAAAAA
>WEIU01000392.1:192790-204946 GCA_013389925.1 Aegithalos caudatus | reverse complement strand
AAAAAAAAAAAAAAAAAAAAAAAATTGAAGCAAATGTCTCTGGATTGCTACAATTTAGGAATAAGATAGAGAACTTAGATTATATAATAAGTTTGCTTACAATCTGGCCAAGAATTATCCATAAAGCAAAGAGGTAAAGGCCCAATTCAGATTTGCTGAATTTGGCAGTACCATGTTAAGCAAGTTTTGAGTATTCAGTATGGCTTAAACCAATGAGTTTGTCCCAATCCTGAAGACTCTTTGTACCAGAAGTATATCCCCAACCATAGTATAGATACTATAATTTTAAAAATTCTAAGATATATTGTTTAACTAAAATAAGAATAATAATATGAATCTCACACTGAAAATGAAATGTTCCCTGGATATTTTTTGGCAAAATTTGCTCACTACTCTAAAATAAAAGAATAAGCATATCTTAATATTCATGCTATAACTATACCTTGAGGCATCCTATAGTAACTAGAATGGAACTATATGAAATTTGTATATTGTAACTGAACTGCTGCCAGCTTGAGATGGTGGAAATGGCATAAAAAGGATTAAAACTGTTTGGCAAGCATTCTGTAGCCCCAAAAAAAGAATAAATGCCCAGTGAAGCTGATAATGAAACACATAAATAGGATGAAGTCAGAGAAAGCTAAAATGTTTCTGCACAAATATGATCCTGTTGCAAAAAAGCAAGTCCCTGGGATCCCAGCTGCCCGCCTCATGGACATACACCCAGAAAGATTAAGGAGCCCCCCAGCTACACAGGGATTTTGCCTTGTAGACACCTCCGCTGCCTAACACAAGTGGCACGACAAATTATCCCTACCCTGTGTAGCCCTCACCATCATTCCCAATGAACTCCATCCTTCTCCAAGCTATCGATGAAGCACTGTCCTCTGTCTCAAGGCAACGAAGCAGCCAACGTAGCAGAGGCCAGCAGGGTGTGGTCAGTAGCCCTGGTGGCACAGTCACAGGCCATCACTGTCACCCCTCCATCAGATCTTGAGGTGCAAAGGGATGCATGAAGTATGTGTAGCAATGCCATGGTTCCTGTTCTTAACATGAGACTGCTAAAACCTTCAGCAAGAACAAAACCTGGGTCCTGCCTCCATCCCAAGAGACAAGACATAGAGCAGGCATGCAGGTGTGTATGAGGAAATGAAAACACTTTCTGCTCAGTGACATCACAGATAGATAGAATTGATTCAAGAGATGTTAAATGACTGAGACTTTAGTCACACATCAAAAGATAATAGGCCTGAAAGTTTTCTCTTTTAAACTATCAAGTTGTTCAGGAGCCGAATAATTGAGCTGAAAATTTCAGATAATGACAGCAGTTTCCAACCTTCAAGGATTTTCAGAATAATTTTAAGCCACTACTCCTAAATTAAAAAAAAAAAAAAAAAAAAAAAAAAAAAAAAAAAAAAAAAAAAAAAAAAGGCAACTTAAAAAACAGGTAAATACATTAAAACACATCCTCTCCACATATGGCTGCTACATGCCTCAGTGCAGAGTTACACATACATGCACTATATGTGGTAATACTAGCAGTGGATGTGGATAATACCAGCAGTGGGTAACACTACTTGAGGAAGGATAACTTTGCTAAATTATGTTGAGTTCCATTAAAAATTAAAAGTTCTCCACAAGTGACACATACACACTTTCTGATTTTCTCCCCTCAGACACATATAGCTTCTTTAAAATAAACAAATAAACACACTGAAATCCCCAATAAATTAGTAAATGTTTTTGCTATCAAGTAATAAAATGTATTCCCATTTACCTAAAAATCTTTGCTGATACAAGGACATCTTTTGTGATAGGTAATTCAACCTTTAGTATTACTATACAGAATTCAGTGAAGTACTGAGCAGGAATCAGAAGAATGTTCATAATAATCCTTTCTATAAATTACATTACATGAGAAATTGCATGCCCCCAAATTTCTCTTTTTAACTGAAATAGGTGTGTTTAGAGACTCACGCTTAAATACACTTTACTAGCTCTTTCATACAGATAAATTAGGTTTATGAAAATGGAAGAAGCTAAAGGCTTGCTTTAAATTACTTATAAAAATCATATTATTAATGGGCATGACTACTTTTAGCTCATAAGCAGAGTAAGATTTGTATCTTCAAAAACACTTATGTCCTATTCTCAGAAAACCATTATTAAAATGAATTTTGAATCTAACACTGTCTCTCTCCTGCAAACTGCTTTCAAACATCATTTTGTTGTGATAAAAAAGAATAGAAAAATAAGACTGACACACCTTTGTGACCTTTCTTTAAAGAATACCTTGAAAGATCTATTTCAATAAATACAAATATGTGGGATTTTTATATTTGTCTCCTCCTAAGCCTGACAATTAATTAAGGAAAATACAGCCAACGCAGCCTTGCCAATTCTCGTTAAATTGATAATTCACTCTGTTTACAGACCAGTGGCAGGAGTTCCCAGGAACATGAAGCAGCACAGTCAGTACACGCACCAGCATTCTCAGCCCTGACCTACCCTGCATCATGCAATCACTGACTGCAGTCACTGACATCTGCATTTGAAGGCAGAATTCAGGCAACAAGATGAACTGCAAAAGGTGGAACTATTTACAAAAATCCCTCATCAGGCATAATTTAGGAATGATCTTCAGTTCCAAACTAGTCAGGATTTTTCCTTGCTAATTTTTGTCAGTAAAACCTGAAGCCAAACTGGCACTCCAGCTATTACATACATTGAAAACCATTGAGCAAGTACACTTGATTTAAAATAGCAATCATGAAAGTACTGACACACAAAATAAAAATTTCCATTTTAATATTTGCACCTTTTTCCTTTAGATTAGTTGTCTGTAGTTGCTAATCTTCAAAAATGTTATCCAATTTAACCACATCATTATATTGAATATAATTACCAAATTATTTAAGTAATTAAATATCACCATGCTTGGGTTCAATACTTCCATTTCCATTTGGAAGACTTCCTAAACTAGACATCATTTCCATTTATGTTCTGTTTTAATGGGAATAGGCACTAGGATTCAACTGAAAAGTAAACAAAACAGATGTCTACTAATTAAAATTAACCTTTGGTTTTGTTTGGAAATGAGTTGAAGATGTGAATTGTCTACAGTATTACTTTCATGTATGTTCCCGGGCTTATATTTTTTTATTATAATTTTTCCAGTTCTTATCAGTTTCTGAAATTGTTACAAGACGTTGAGGTGAACAATCTGTGTAATTGTTCAAGGAAAGCTATTGCTGTAAATATTGTATCTAGAAATACTATTCAAAAGTAGGTATCTTTTTTAGGTTTGTCATTTTGGAAAGTGTTGATGTTTTTTAAATCTGGTACTATGAAGCAATTCAAATTTCTGATTCCACTCGGTATTAAATTATTTTATCTTTAATACTATGTTGGAAAAATGAATCAAAGCATCTATAACAACTATTGATGACACTCTGTTATGACAATAGGATAGTTTGTAACTTTCCCTTTTTCCTCAATTGCAACTCAGAATCACAGACTGGACTAACATCATCACAGTTTGCACCAGACATAAAATCAGCTTTATTATAGTACATAAAGCAAACCACCTCAATATTCTGAGTGCTTTAGTAAGACTGCCTTTGTGAGAACTATGTCTCCTTACACAAATTATTTATTTGGCCTGACAGCAGTTCAGAATCATTGCATAAAATGAACTTTCAAAGCTCATGTGATGGTCATGTAATTTTGGTAAAGAATCCCCAGTTTCTTGAAGAAACATTACTGAAGATACTAGGTGTAACATTTAAATTAGCTATTGTTCTTGCTGGAAGTCCAAGACTGCCAGTAGCTCTGTACTAGCAGAGCTGGATACAATATTCCAAACCTCTGTTAGCTTCAACACAGCAAGCTGAGAAACCACTTACAGTATGTTTTAAAAAATGAAGACCGCTGCCAAAATTAAGTCATGCCTCTGAGAAAATGACCCTCTTCAGGGTAAGCTAACAAAACTGGAAGAAGGCACACGTATTTCAGAGCAACTGCTTTTATATACTGTCCATGTGCAGAGTCCAGATTCCAAGCATAATTCAGGAAATAATGGTGGCCCATGTATAATCGATGTACCTTCCACATACCCTCCACCATGTTGCTTCCACTGACTGCACTGGAACCACTCAGCTGGTTTCACTCACCTTCATGCACATTGAAGTAGTTTTTAAAAAAGAGCTAACCATTTCTCCATTCTGGAACTGGTAGATATAAATTTCTGTTTCTTGCCCTGAGCTTTTGAAGCACCAGGAAAGTGATCTATTTCCTGCATGATGTTTTACATTGAAAATTTGCTTCAAGGGAATGTTGCTAACTGGTTGAACAAACAGAAGTTGTACACACCTTAATCTAAAATTTAAAAAATTGTGCAAGCTGTGTGTATTATTCATGGTATGGTTTTACCTAAAGCTGATGCAAATCATAACCCTATTCCCACAGTAACATAGATCAGATGTAAAGCACTACGCATAACTTCTAACTTCCCTCCAAATCCGCTCTGCTAGGAGTTGCACAAGCATGGATTCATCCAATTAGTTACATGATTACTTAACTGTCATAAGTGCATTTTAATGTACCTAAACTTACATGTCTTCATATTAAAAGAGATTGACTCAATTAACTTTTTTGTAGTTAATGAACACATAATCTGTCATACAGCTTACTTATAACTGATGAAAAAAAATAAGTATGCTAAAATTTATATGCAATGAAAGGTACATGTTTTGAATATCCCTCTCCTTCATCTCTAGTATCAGCAGTAAGGAGAGCACTATGCACACCTACATTCACTTCTGATTAGCCAATGAAGTTAAGGAGAAATCTTCTGCAAAATAAGAAATCCCTTTTATAAATCACATGTACCACACTGAACCTTACACATAATATCTCCGAGTAGTTAATGAATAATGAAATAAGCATGAAAATGGTTTTCCTTCAGATATTTGCTCAGGAATAGAAAACAGACACAGTGAGCTGGCATTCTCCACCCTACAATCTTAGATCACACTAAACAGTCCTTTAAAGATAACTGTGAAAAGTTAATTTAAAGATATTAAGTTATTTAACTTTGTAATTTTCTGGCAAATATTCCTTATACTGCTGACTTTCAGCACTAATGTATAACTTGATTGCCTCATGCTGAAAGCCTGTTATCTAGTCTTATTTTAACTATTCTAGTTGAGTAAACTAATCTAGTCTAAATCAATTTAATCTAGTCAAATACTTCATACAAACCAACAGAAATAGGTTTTTTTTCCTAAATGGAGTTTCATTCTCCCCTTCAAAACTTTTTATTCCGAAACACAAAACTACATTGGAGGTCAAAAAAGCAGCTCGCCTGTTCATGCAATGTTCCATAACATTTTGCTAAAACCTCTGAGTTTTTCACATTAAAATTTTCACATTAGAGATGCCAGCCATTTTTGATAGTCAGAAAGTGTAATTTTTTTAAAGAATTGAAAATCATGCCTCTCAAGGTCAGAGTACATATGATTTGTTGTATAAAAGTAAAGGAATTTTGTAGTAATTGAAGTGCTCAGTCAAGTTGAAACTCACCTTTCAAACTTGTAGATAATATTAGAGACAACCCTGAAACATGGAAAATATAAATCTAGATGATATCATCCAGAAGACTGTGACCCTGCCAGCACACAATGGGGCAATAGCAAATTCTCCATGCCAAATTCAAAGCAAAAAAATATTCAAATATCATGTATTAATTGCAAATGGGATTCCACTGCTAAACATCCAGAAATTTACTACCTTCTTGGAAGCATACCTAATATGCAACCAGTTTCATAGCCCATGCATCCTTGGCCTGTCAAGGAACCCTTTTAAAAACCTCTTACTTGTTCAGTTAACTTTGAAGTATGACAAAGTTCATGCTCTCATAACACACATCTACTTTGTTTCTTAAAATGATATTCTTACTACAAATAATCATTATTCATCCTAACACCTAAGCAGACAAAAGTAAAATAAATTAAGACATTATTTCATTATTGTTATTATGTGACTACATTATCCTAGTATTATATATTCTAGCCTGACAAATGCCATTTTGCTCCACTGGTATCTTTCCAAAAAATGATGCAAAGATTGTTTCCATGGTCTCCTGCTTCAGCATATTTGTTTATGTAGTCAGAGCTGGGCTACTCACAATTATCTTTGAAAAACCATGGTGATCAGGAGGAGTGCTTGAGGGCTGGAAGTAAGCAAACATCACTTTGATCTTCAAAATGGGCAAAAAGGAGGATCCAGGGAACTACTGGGCAGTCAGCCTCACCTCAGTCCCTGGAAAGGTGATGGAATGGCTTATCCTGGATACCTGCTCTGGGCATCTTGTGAAAGACAAGAAGGTGATAAGGAGTAGTGAGCAGGGATTCACCAAAAGGAAGTCATACTTAACTGAACTGGTTACCTTCTATGACAGGGCAGTTGGCTGGATGGATGAGGGGAGAGTGGTGGATTTTGTCTATCTGAATTTAAGCAAGGCTCTAGGTACCACGATATCATAAAAGGCCAAGTCAGGAATACCATCTTGATGAGTGGATGTGGAGGTGGATGAAGAACCGCCCGAATGGCAGAACCTGGAAGGTAACAATCAGTGACACAGAGTCTGGTTGGAGGCCTGTCAGAAGTGATGCCCCCAAGATTCAGAACTGAGTCCAATGATTTCAACAAAGAGACAGATGCCTCCTCAGCAGGTCACTGATAACACAAGCCTGGGAGCAGCAGCCAATATCCCAGAGTGCAGCCTTGAAAGGGTAGAGACATGAGCAGAGAAGAACTGCCTGAAATTCAACAAAGGCAAAAACAAGGTCCTGTGTTGGGGAAGAATAACCCCAGACACCAGCAGAGCTGGGGGCTGATCTGCTGGAAAGCAGCTCTGTGGAGAAGGACCTGGGGGTCCTGGTGGACAACAAGCTGCCCATGAGCCAGCAGTGTGTCCTGGTGATCAAGAAGGTCAATGTAGTCCTGGAGTGCATTAGGAAAAGCAGTGCCAGCAGGACAAAAGAGATGATCCTGTATTTCTACTCAGCCCTGGTGAGGCACGTCTCAGGTGCCGTATCCAGTTCTGGGCTCCTCAGTGTCAGAGAGACGTGGAGCTCCTAGAGCAAGTCCAGCAGAGGGCCATGAACATGAATATCTACAGATAACTTTCATCCTCCTGTTCCCAGCTGTAGTTCAGCCTATCAGGTATCTCTCAGGACCCTCTCAATTTAAGCCTCCTTGTCTCCTTCCTCATGAGTGACAGAAGATAACAATTGCCTATCCTTCTCAGCTCCCACAGTACATTTCTTAAACTTCCAAAGCAAGGAAGTGTGCTTCCTTCCAGGTCAGACATTTTGCAGAAAAAAACTGAATAATACAAAAAATACATTTCATTATAGTGTTCCAATCCCCTCTTTTCTTGGCAAAGATGTCAACATGCAGAGACCACAACACCACACTGCCCTGAGTCATTTCTTCATCTACTGGTCTCATCTACTGGTTGTTCATCTAGGCAACAGTGTCAATTAAAGGACTTGGGCTCAGAACCCTAGCTCAAAAAGTAACTCAGCTGCATTTGATGATTCTATAATTGTTGCCTGCCTTTGTGAACACTGTCCTACTGAACATACTAACCTTTATTGGCAAAAAGGCTTCAGACTGCTGTGTTTTCCCTCCCATTTGTCATGAACCAAGAGCACATACAGATTTAAGTACAACTTCTCATCTAAACAGCATCAAGCTATTTTTATTTTATACATATATAACACACTATTCCATTCTGTCTGTGTCCTTAGACAGATGCACAAGGAAGTGCATCTGACTTTGTATTTGCCTAGCAAAATGGGGCTCTTATCGATGCCTTAGGCTCTGTGGCACTATTGTGATAATGTGGGTGCAGTAATCACTGCTGTCACTGCCCATGGAAATGCACTCCACATGTTTCATTCTGTTTCAAGCTGTCATTTTCATGTTGGCCCTCAGCTGCTTGCATTCATTATATATACAGAGACAACTGAAGCATCTGCGTGTTAGTTGTCTGTTGTGGCTTTTTAAAATTACGTAAATGAAATAACAGATATTCTTAATGAAAGTTGCTCAAACTTTCACAACATACATTTTTAGTTTAAAAATGGCAAATCCTGTAAAAATAAAATGGTAGCATCATAGAGAAAACAAATTACTAGAATGGACAAAAATTATTATCATTCCCTTTTGCAAAAAGGAAGAAAAGCATGGACTGATAATCTGTGACAATTCTGGTACTGAGGAACAATGGCTATGAAAGAACATGATTCTGCCTTCACCAAATTATAAGCCCCTGAGAGGCATATGGCATGATTTCTGGAAATTCTGAATGCTTCCTGTGCTCTGCTCTCTATTTACATTCCCAAATGGTTGGCTTGTAAACAATATTGAAAAAGAGAGTGCTTCAGCTGATCTGGTGCGCCTGAGGTCTGGCAGTAACACTGCTGTACACAAGGTCATAGCTTGTGAGAATGGCAAAGATACAGGAAAGCTTAATGCTTAGCACTCCTCGGGGACGCAATATCTATCCCACACAGCAGAAAATCAAATTTTTCAATTAAACCCCACCAACTCTGGAGCAGTGACAGTGTAGAAACAGCCTGCATGTCTATTTCTCTCCTGAGCACTTCAAGGGGATGCAGTGACCTTGCGAATGTGGGGTGAGTATTACAGCTATGCTCTGATCAATGCAAGCTTCATCTCCTCTCTCTGCAAAATGGGAGAGGCTCGGAAGACAGACCATGAATAAGAGTGATAACTCATTTTTCCACACTACTCATAGCAATGCACATTCTCATTCATGAGCTCTGCAGAAGACAAGTTCCAGTGCAGTGCAAGACACTCTATCCCACACAGTCACCTGAGGAACTAAATGTATCTTTTGAAATAGGAATCTCAGAGAGCATATTCCCACATTAATGTATCCACATGTATCGATGGGAGAGCATTCTATCTCAGATTTTTTAATTTTATCATCATTCTAGCAGAACTCAGAAAGTGCTCCAAATTATACAGCTATTACAACCTCTCTCCCAACAGCAGCTTTTTATCTTTAAAATCTCCTTTACTCCTTAAAATCTATACCTCTCAGCATGCCCTATAGAAACATTATAAATAGATATTAGGAGATGCATATTTCCACTAAAACCAAAATTCATGGGAATTATCCTTTATTTCTCTGAGGGACCAGACTACATCAGTCAGCCCACCTCCCAGGTGCAGCCCTGGCAATGACCCTGGGTTAACGCAGCCCTGCTTCTGCAATCTCATACTGTAAGTCCATAAAACTAAATACCCATACCGCCCAGACGGGCTAAACATTCCTACTGCTCATGTCTAATTTTTCAACAACTACTACTGCTGTGTCCTAAATGCCAAATTCTTCATCAGATCTCCAGACCAAGACCAAGGCAGATGGAAACCAACAGGAGATTTGTACCTCCACACACTCTCCTATTCTTTCAGGGATAAAGGCAGTCACTCAACATACAACTTTACCATTATATCTTGCAACATTTTATTAATTGCCTCACTGTCAGAGAACTCTTCCAGAATTTGCTTAATCAGAGCCTCACACCAGCTAAGCCATGGGATATCCCCAGGGCACAAAAATAAGAGTTGTAAACATTTTTCATTTACTTAACAGAAAGCATGTTCCATGCCAAATCTGTAACTGTAGCCCACATCCTTTTTGTAGTCTTCAACATCTGTGGTCTCCCTATATAATGAACAAAATTTAGCTACTAGCATATGCTCTTTTACATTTGGGCCTCTAATAAGGTGAAGGATGTCATCAATATTACAGCATATCTGGCACCAGTTAAAGCAAATCTGCATAGATGAAGGAGCAATCACAAAGGCTTTACAGACACACTTTCCTCCAGAGTGTCTAAAATCCTTCCCACATGCCCTCAAGTGCTGGAGCTCATTTTGATCTCTGATGTAGCTGAAAGATGTGCAAAAGGAGGTACAACATTAACCACAGACTAAGTGCTTCAGACAGCATTGTTTTGTTTATTCCTGTGAGTGCATAAAATATATAGAGTTCATGAATTGTGTCAGAATGATGTTTAGTTTGAACAGAAATATACAATTATCTTGTTCATAAAGTAGAAACCCCTCTCTCAGCAAGAAAACTCAACTCATGGTATTTCTGCAAAGAAATACTGCTACAGGGATCCCACTGAACCTTTTTGGGGACAGTACTTTCCCTTTTATTTCCCTCCTTTCTTAAGCATACATTTAGCTGATCTATTTCAGGAATGCATGGGCAAAGCTTCACAGTTCAAATGAGAAAAACATTATCCTGTAGAAGCAGATTCAACTTTAATTACAAAGCAATATCAAATTTGTACAGACAGAATAGGAAAACAGAATTCGATAAACTGGCTTCCCCATGAATTCATAATCTTTCTGCATCATTCAGTCTGAAGGATAAAATGCTCAGAATCCTCCTCCAGCAAACATTTTGGTTACTGCGTAAGCAGGAAATCCTCTGGAGACAGAGAAGGCAGAGGGAGGTTAGAAAATGCAATTTCTTCTGCATTTCTCAGAGAAGTACCAAACATTATGTAGGGCACAAACCAGCTCTGCAGGTTCACCACAATCACAGCTCTTCTTGTCTTCTTTGAGTACTGCAAACTCAGTGAATCAGAAATTTCAGGAAGAATTTACATGTCACTCTAAACCTGCTTGCTCTTTAAAAAACCCCAGAAACTAGAAGAGCAGTTTAAAACCCACTTTGATGCAGTGAACAGAACAAAGAAGTCCTTTTCTCAACAGATTACCTTTGTGACCAACTGTGAAGAGTTTTGCTTCAAAGGAAAGAGGTTAATAAAAATTGATATTGAGATAGGCAGCAAGGGAACCACAGATCTGTCTCTGAGGCAGGAGAGGAGCAAGGACATCACCAGCAGAACCAATAATCTCCTTGGGAATGAACGATAATACATTACTTCTTAGGCCACACCTGTCAACACTTGGTAGAATTTTAATCCTTGGCATACCACCCAAGTACAGCTTGGCTAAGCAGAAGGGCATCAAAATAATTTTTAGAAATTGGTGCCCTCAAAATTAAAAAAAGCTCCTCCTGCAAAGGGTGGGGAGAAGAAATAAGAAGGCAAAGGCAACTAAATCCATATCTGCATCTTCCCCGCAATTTTACAAACAATAAAATATAAAGCTTTTAAAAGCAGGGTAATGGAAAGCCATCAAATGCAAGTTCTTCCATCATCAGAATGCAGGCTATTTATGGAAAATCTAAAAAGAAAAACAACTTTCTTACAGGTTTTGGATTACAATGGTAGTTCTGACCACAAAGAAACAAGAGCATTCACAGAGTAAAAAAGAACAGTGAAAAAGTAGATGTTGGAACTATGGATGAAAAAACATTCTGTTTCTGTCTATTTTTTCAGAACACAGATATCCACTGAACCACTTATGGCCTCATGACAGAAAACTATGTACCATTTCCTAGACATGGTGCATAAATAAATTCTAGCATGAACACAAACACATACACCCACACAAAAGAAGCATTAAAATATGTGAATATAGAAACTTTTCCACTATTTCTGAACCACCCCACTATCATTCAGGATTTCACATCACAGTGCAAATAAAAAGAATGGGCAAAAATCTGTACTATAAATGCTGTAATTTTTAACTGTAATTTTTTTAAATCTCAATTTAAAAATGCATAAATATCATTAAAGCTTTGGAAAAGATATTTTAAATATGTGATTTGGGTTGAGAGGAATCAGCCAATAAGATCATGACAATTAAGATTTTTTAATTTCAAAATCAATTAAAGTAAATTAAACTTTTAAGGATAACCTAGTTAATGAGCAAGAAGGTGTAGAAATTGAAGTTTTTAAGGTACAAGGTAGGTATTGCAAAACCTTATTCATATAAAAGAATTGGAAAAATTCCCCATAGAGACACTTAGGATATTACAAAAGCCTTACAACTTTACAAAATATTATAGGAAAATTATAGTATGTGCACAAACACACAGATATACATATTACCCTATGCAGAGAGTATGTTACAAGAGCAACAAAATACAATAAGCAAGTCAAGATAATTCATGGAGCAAATAAATTTAAA
>WEIU01000392.1:150937-162016 GCA_013389925.1 Aegithalos caudatus | reverse complement strand
TTTTTTTTTTTTTTGGCAAGTCTTCCACTTTGGGTTTTTTTTCAGTCCCTCAAATCTTCTTAGCCAATTTAGACTGAAAAAAATATTCTAGATTCTGGTTAAAAACATGGATCTTTCAGTAGTGGTTGGAAGCCTGTAAATTTTCTGTAGCAGCATTGTACACTTGATTGACTAAATCATTGGCGCGTGGTGCTCAGCAAGAGAAAAGCATCTCTCGTGTAAAATGAGGTGAGGGCCTTCTTGAATGCCAAGTTACTGTGTAATGACAGCAACAAATATTGCTACATTTATTTGTCCATGTTATCATTTGTTGTGCTCACCCAGCAGTAACAGCACAGAAAGATAAAGTGGGTACAGTTGTTTAGTGCTCATTAGGCATGACTGAGGTTTGTGTCAGCTTCACATTTCCAATTAAGTAAGCATCTGATCGATCACTTGTGTTTGCCTAAGTAACGGGCAAAAAGTTTTGAGAAATTGTGGTTGTGGTTACATTTATTTGTAAATGCTAATGACATAAGTATAATTATTGTAGATAACTAAATTTAGATTTGTCTGTTTCTGAAAGCTTCAACTAGGATCCAAAATGGGGATGAGGTGTGTGTATGACACTATATGAGGGAAAAGAAATAACAACTCTAGCTGTACATTTGAGTAGTATAATGGAAGCAAGAGATAAATTGATTGCCCTTCAGAGGTTTACAAAGTGCATGCTACACTTGCATACCATCATATACTTGTAGGAACCTGTAATATAAGAAGTATAATTCCACTAACAGCATCTCATTCCTAATGTGCCAAACACTTTCAGGCAGTTGTAGAAAATCTATATAGGAAGAAAGATTCAAAACTGAACTTGCTGTACAGTTTAATGATAATTTTTACCTCTAGTCAAATATCTGAGATGCTAGTAGCAATTGTTTCAAATTAATTTCTGAAGAATTTTTAAGTAACTTGTTTTTCTTCTAGGACAGGATTCCTTGGCTTTGCACATTGCATGATATACTAAGGAGGTAAGAGAATATCTATTTTTTAAAAGTTTTAGCTAGACACCAGAAGTGTTTTTCCTCACTGCATTGCAAATGTAAGTGATAATGTAAAGAAATTCTACAGGTAGTAAAGTCATTCTATTTTTACTAATCTAAACTGTCATAGTAATTGATCCCTGAGAAATAAATTGGGAAATAGTTGCCAATTATGGTTGTTTTTCTACTGTGTAAAAATAATTTCAAGGATCCAGTTTATTAATAAGCCTGACATTAGCTACGTAAAAAGAACATAACCACAAAATACACCAATAACAGTAGGATAAAATACTGTGTTTTTTGAATAAGATATAGTGTCAATTTTGTTGGACACACTTTTTTTTTTGCTTGAGTGTACTCTGCTAATTTGCAGATGACACCAAAATAGGAGGAGTAACTGATGCAGAGAGACCTAGAAACGGATTGGTAGGAACCTTTTAAAAATGCAAAATCCTGCCTCTGGGAAGGAACCCCAGGCACTAGTATGGACACTGAGGAGCACTCAGCTGGGAAGCAGCAGAAAAGGGCCTGAGGGAGGACAGCTCCAGCTGGACATATGCCAGCAATGTGCTCTTCTGCCAAGGCAGGCCAGCAAAATCCTGAATCCTGGGCTATATTAGTCCAAGTATTGCCAGGAGGTCCAAGGAGGTGATCCTTCCCCTCTCCTTTTGCACTGGTGAGGCTGCACCTGAACTGTCAGTTCTCGGCTCTTCATTATGAGAGGCATGGACGTACTGGAGAGCATCCAACGATGATGAAGGGACTGGAGTATGCCCCAAACAAGGAAAAGGTTGGGAAGGCAGGGACTGTTTAGACAGGCTTTACACTTGCTTGTGCACATTAGGTGAGCATACCTCATTGCAGCACAGGTTAATTCACTGAGAAATTTGTCAGGATTGATTTGCTGGATCCATTGCTCTATGTTACGTGATAGCTCAAGGCCACTTCCCAGCTCTGGAAACTTTACAAAACTATATTTTAAAAAAGCCTAATGTCAATGTTTAATTATTAGTACTTATTAGTAGCTGAGGCTGTAATTGACTTACCTAGGTGATAGTGGTAGGTACTAGAAGTTCTTACTTCCCTTTGAACCAAAATCTGATGACCATCAAATGATTTTTAAATAGGTTTATACCTGATTTTAATTTTATTACAGAATGTATTTTCTTAAGCAGGAATTTTATTCACTCTTCATAGAGACAACTAATTCCAGACTTGCTTTTGTGGAACAGACACATCCAGAATTAAATGCTTTAAGAAACCTTATTGGCAGAAAATACATGTGCAAAGCATTCACTGACCTGCAATCTCTTGTTTAATCTGAAGTGAGCATATATGCAATGCTGCCAATGAGTTGCAGAAAACATAAATCACAGTTAAATCCGAGACAGAGACAACAGGTGTTGAAAATATTGTGTATTTAAGAACAGTGGTCTGTACTGTTTATCAGCAACTTACCTTTAGAGAGGATACTATAGTAATTTTATACATAATGCCTAGGTGTTTCTGCAGATATTTAGAACAATTCTTGTTCTCAGCAATTAAGGAAACGATCTTGACACTTCCTTGTGCTAGAACTGAATTTAATTTTGGAAAGAATAGTGGCTAATAGACAAGGTTCCTAAAACAGAGATTTTATCAGAAAGTTGGATAGCCTGACCTCACTTTCAAATCACATCTTTACCTGGACTGGAAATTTGGTTTCAAAATCCTGTCAGAATTACTCAAATACCACTGTCAAAATGCCACTACTCCAATGGCTGTCCTTGAGGAGCTAGGGCTTGTCTACCTTGTTGAGCAGAACTAACAAGCCATTTTTGTTATATGACATGTAGATATGTAAAGATTTTTTGGTTGTTTGTTTTGGTGTTATTTTTTAATAGAGAAGACACACGTGGACAAGACACAATTCTGGCCTGTTCTGCATTGAAGAAGATGTACAGGCATGTGTTAATTAGTGGAGCATCTGCAATTGAAAGCAACCAGCCAGAGCAACCAGGAGAAAACCCAGCACTGAAAATCCTCTTTGTTCATTTGGATGGACCTATGGACATCATTGCTAGCCGCCTGGAGAAGCGAAGAGACCATTTTATGCCACTTGAACTTCTCAAGTCTCAGTTTGATACTCTAGAGCCACCTAGTGCACCAGAAAACTTTATTACTGTCAGTCTAGAAAAATCTCTCCCAGAAATAGTGCTGGAGATTGAGAGCGCCATTCTTCAGAGTGAGGCTTTGCTGGAGTAATTTTCTGAATGACACATGCAGAAATTCCCTGAAGAATAGCAAGGCTATGAGACAGGATTTTAATTATTAAATTTATTATTAAATCAAACCAACTTATTTTTAAGAGGTGGTTTACTGCTCTGTAAAACACATAAGATGTAATTTGCAAGAACTGTTAACTTTTTAAGCCATTGACTCTACGAAGTTAAAATTCTCATTTTGTAAGAGCCTGCTTTTGAAAATCATGGCAAGGGTCACACAGTAATTTATTTTCTTAATTTTAATATTCACTCTGTCAGACACCGAGATGGGCACATCTGTTATTACAAGATTAAATAATTTACAACTTTGTTAAAAATAACGTAATTTTCCTAGAAGCAGCAGGAACATGCATGATGAAGTTCCATATGTGACACTACCCCATCTCACTGCTGGATTTTTATCGAGTTATAGGTTCTATGTTTGTATCCTTGTTGACCTCACCAGAGCACCAATGACTTCATGAGAACTTTTCTGATCTCTTACTATATGTATTGATCACCAAGCTGAAAATGTGAGAAAAAAAAAAAGTAGTGGTGGTGGTGATGCAATATACAAGATTTAATTGAATGGAAAGCTTTAGAAATAAAGCATAAGTGGCATCATACTGGCTCTGAATTTAGAGCTTTCATGTACAAAGTGTACAAATTGCAGTTGAGTGTGAGTCAACCAGTGATTTGAGGTACTGAATGCAAGGTTGATAGGCATTTCCTTCTTTTTGAAAACTTTACTCTTTCGCAGTTGGACGTTCTCCTTTGCTTCCCAATGCTGGTGGGCACTTCAGTGCATGTCAGTACAATTGCTTTAAAGCTTTTGATCAAACTTTTCCTATATTTTTCTCATCTTTTTTGATGAAGACAAGAAGAAAATTCCACATGCCCAATCAGTCACCTAGCTTACAGAATTTAAGGTTAAAGTCCTTTTTTACCACCAAGGTGTTTTTCAAAAAGTATTTCATGCCATGTTATACAAAACATGCCTTTTCAGCTAGAGCTTATGAAAATTTCAGATAGTTTCTATGAGAAAGATTTGAGTCTTGTCTGAATGGAGACATCTCCATGTGCTATCACACATGGATTATTTTTAGTGTGCCATGCAATTTTTTTTTTTAATTACTGGGATGATAGATGAACTCCTGTAGAAGAACACCTCATGCTTGAAAGCATCTTAACATTTTTACCTGAGTAAGTAGTTGAAAAACATTAGTCATGGTTCCCCCTATGTATAAAAATAGTAAGGGCTTTGTGGTTTACTAGTCAAACTACTGTGCTTAAATTGGTGCAATAAATGGGCATTATCTTAATGAAAGCAGCAATTTTTAGAGACAAAGTTGCGATTTTAGGCACTAACCTACCAAGAAATGGCGTTTTCCTGTTTATTGGTGACCTGAAGGGAGAATACCAGGCAGTTAGCAGTTTTAGTTTGTTGCTGTACACTACAGGGTGCTCTCACCTCAGAGGCTGTTTCTTCCAAGAGCCAGGATGCAAGTTTAAAGATACAGAGGCAAAGTTAAGTGCAAAGGACAGGGACGTGTGTATGCTCCTTAATACCCTCAAATTTCAGAGACCTGTTTCAGACCAAGTGACTTGTCAGACCCGTACAAATTTTGTAGCTATGAAAATCGCAGACACAGTACCCTCTTGTGGCACTCTGCTGCAATGAGGTCTTCATTCTTCCCAATACACCTTTTTACAAATAACTGACTAATGCACCATTATTAAATACAGATTTATGCTTACTTCTTTCACACACAATAAAGCCAGATCAGGACACTCTACAGCAGCTTCATCCTGTCACACACAGATATAATCAGACATTTAAATATATTTTTTAATAAAGGGACATTTTTAAGTGTGAGTTCTGAGCCAGCCAGACTGATTTTCAGATCTACTTGTCTGCATTTATAGAATACTCACAAAGTGACTTCACCAAAAGAAAATTGTCCTCAACAGTTAGAAGAAGTTCTCTTTCAGACAGTTTTATGTAAGCAGCTTGGATTTTGGAAGGCTTCTAAACAAAGTTGTATGTTTGTACTTACAGGCAGTTCACACTTCTTCAAGTTAGGTCAGGGTATTTCTCAGTCTTTGCTTCTATGTTGGGAATATTTCCTTCCCTCACTCTTGTAATATATTTGCATTTTGCTTTTACGTAAAAGATACTGCAAAGAAGGTTGTTGTCAACCTAATCAGTTGGCTGCTACCTGTTGTTCTGAAAGATAACAGAAGCATTACTTCTGTTCAGTTACCAGCTTTGCACTACAAATTAATATGTTGATGTGAATTATCCCAATACTAACCATATAAAACTACTCTCAGATTTTAATCAAACTGTGCATGTGTGCAGTGGAAGAAAAAGTTAGCAGAACAATCCCTGCCCAAACAATCCTAGTCCTACAATAGTTCATTTACTTGATTTTGATTTCATTTGGGGCTTTTTTGGTGGGGTTTTCTTTGGGGGGGGGCGGGTTTGGTTGAGGTTTTATTTTTTGGTTTTGTTGTTGTTGTTTTTAAACAAACACCACTATTCTAGGGATGTCATATTCAGGCAGGCTGTTAATATTTAGTACAGCTTATCTGGATGCAAGTGCTCTGTGTGTATTTTGAAATGTATTTATAGCGAAAGCAGCAAAAACTGAGGAGGAAACACCTGGAGGTAGAAATTGCTTTCTCTGTCTCTAAGCACAAATTATCTGTGCAAGGTGCATGCACTACACATCCTCACAAATTTGTGCTAAGCACAGTTAGTGGCATGCTGCGTAAATACTGTACCTACTACAGCATAAACTTTTTTCAGTGCTAAAATGAGGAAATAAAAATGAAATCCTATCTATCCCAAACTGCACAAGTTATCTATACAGGCAAAGGAAGAGACTAGCTGCCTGCCACCTCAATTATAAGTTGATATATGTGTGGGGGGTTTATTAATAGTATTTTATTTTATTATGCCAGGTTGTGGTTTGGGGGGTGGGGGCGGGCAGTGGCTACAGGGGTGACTTTTATGAGAAGCTGCTGGAAGCTTCCTCCATCTCCTGTAGAAGCAATCCCAGCTGGCTCCCAGACAGACGTGCTGCTGGTCAAGGCTGGGCCAATCAGAAATGGTGGTAACACTCCTGTGATAACAGATTTAAGAAGGGGGGAAAAGCCTGTGATTGCACAGCTGTAGCTGCAGCCAGAAAAGTACAGGGTGAGAACACGTGAGAGGAACAACAACTCTGCAGACACCAAGGTCAGTGCAGAAAGAGAGGGAGAGTGCTTCAGGCACCAGAGCTGAGATTCCCCTGCAGCCTGTGGTGCAAACCATGGTGAAGCCCCTGGAGCCCATGGAGGTCCATGGGGATGCAGACATCCATGGAGGAGCCCCGCACTGGAGCAGGTGGATGCCTGAGAGAAGGCTGTCACCCCATGGGAAACCTGTGCTGGAGCAGGGTCCTGGCAGGGACCTGCACACCTATGGAGAGAGCCCATGCAGGAGAAGGTTTCCTGTAGGATGTGACTCTGTGGGGGACCCATGCTGGAGCAGCCTGTCCTTCAAGGACTGCACCCCATGAAGTGACCCATGTTGCAGCAGTTTGTGGAGAACTGTTGCCCATGAGATGGACTGAGATGTTGGAGAAGTTCATGGAGAACCATATCCCGTGGTACGGATCCCACACTGCAGCAGGAGAACAACTCCTCTCCCTAAGCAGCAGCAGAAAAGAACTTGTGATGAACTGACCATAACCCCCACTCACCATCTCCCTGCACTGATGGGACACAGGAGGTAGAGCTAAGAAGGAGGGAGGAGTAGGGGAAAGGTCGGTTTTTATTACTCATTATCCTGCTATTATTTTGTTACTAATAAATTCAACTCATATCTCTAATTCCAGCCTGTTTTTACCATTACAGTATTTGGTCAGTCTCTCCCAATCCTTATCTCAACCCATCAACCGTTTTTTATATTTTCTCTCCCCAGTCCAGCTGCAGAGGGGAAGAGATACAGTGGCTCTGGTGGGTGCCTGGCATACAGCCAGGATCAACCCAGTCACTGAACCAAGAAGAGAATTAGGCAGACCACATCCTTTAGAAAACTAACCATCTTGCAGTCATATTCCCAATAGAGAATGCACACATTTTAAGTCTTTTAAATGATATTTGCCAGTTCAGATTATCATAACTTTTAGATTTTTTCTTTTTTTCCAGACGGAGTTTAATGATCAGGCAAGGCAATTTTGTAGACAGTGACCAGTCAGGTCACTTGGTCCACAGCAGAGGAAAAGAAGAAAACAGGAAAATGAAAAGACGACCTTTAGGCACACATGCCCTTCTGGTCCAAAATGCAAGCTGCAGATTTCAAATACAAGTTATCTAAATGCTCATCTGAAAGAAGAGGTAGATGATAACTCTGAAGAGAGAATTTTAAAGAGATAAATAAAGGGGTAAGGGAGAGAAGTGGGAAGGGGCTGAACAAATAGAAACATTGTAACATAATCCCAAACCAGTAAGTGGGTTTTCTTTCATCATTAAAAATTAAATAAAAAGCCTATTATATCTGTAAAGGTTATTCTGCCTGCTATGTTTTCTGACAAAACTAAAACTTCTATTAAAAAACAGCTCAGTGTTTTTACCACTACTTATCAGAAAGTTAGTTTAGTTGACAATAGTTACTGATAAATATTGACTATACTTCAAGAAGTAGGCTTAGCTGAAGGCTCAGTATGGAATTCAGGTCAAACTTCATCTCTTGCTGAATTGCAATGCAATTTTACTTCAAATGTATTGTCTCTTAGTTTGTAACATGCAACTGAAATGCTTAAAAAGGGTGAGCTGAATGATAGGTCAAGAAAGTATTTGTGCTAGTTAGATTCTTTGATTTAGTGTCTTGTAAAAACTATTCTCTTCCCCACATCACCCTTGCCTTTCTATCTGACAGACTTTTTTGATGTCACGGACTTATTCTCAAAAAGATCTGCCTATTGAATAATGAGGGAGTCTTAACTTTTTTTAACTCAAGATCCCAATAAGGCACACTTAAGTCAAATTAGTTTCCTTGGAGATCCTAATAGTCACTGTGAAAATAACTGTAAAAAAGTAGACATTATTCTACAGAAACTACTTGCTTTCAATCCTTTCTTATCAAAGGGTCCTGGAACCTACCTCTGCCTGAAGGTTAGAATAAAAGGATGAAGAGAGGCAAGCCCTTGCTTGGGAAAACAGGCAAGATGCCTCCTTGCCCATCTCACCCTTCCTTTAGGTGCTTCCCTGTACAATCGTTACAGATAAGGAAGGTCATGCAATGCATGATGAGGATGAAAGTCCCTCTCCACCAGAGGTGTTATCAAGGCCAGACAGGCCTACAGCTCATAATAAGATCAGTTCCACAAGGAAGAAAATAATGGTTGCAACGGTAGATGGTTCCCTTCTAAGGGGAGTGAAAGGTCCAATATACTGGAAGAATATTCCCCTCAAGCAAGTTTGCTGCACCCCTGAGGTCAAGGTTAAGGACATCACCAGGAAATTTCCCAGCCTGGTACAGTGCTACTGGTACAGACTACTACCCACTGCTGATCCTCCATGAGAGTGGTGATGAAGTCACAACATGTAGTCAGTCCAAAGGCCATCAAAAGGGACTTCAAGGCCTTGGGATAATCAGTGAGGGAATTGGGCACAAGTTATTTTTCCCTCCATTCTTCCATGAGCAGGTAGCGATTCAAATAAACGGATTGAGTCAATTAACATGTGGGAGCTGAGGCTTATCTCACTGCCAAAATTTTGGGTTGTTTGACAATGGGATAGCTAAGACAGCACTATTCTTGCTGGTATCAGAAGCATCATCTCTCTCAAAAGAAGAGGGTCTTTGGTCAAAGCAGGAATCATTGATACAGCTTTAAACAATTTTGATTGGGAGGAAGGAGATATCATCCTATTTAATGTGATAGTGATAAGGTGTGGGATGATTTGCCATCCTATTTATATTAGGTGCCAGACACCCAGAGTCTGAAGAGAGACTGCAGATCAGTAGAACACCTAGAGGGCAGGACAAAGGGATGCCAGCCACTCCAGAGAGAAAGTAGTTTTCACTGGGGGGCCCAAGTTAAATGCCTCTATGCTAACACATCCAGCACAGGGAATAAAGTAGAGACATATGCATGCCTGCAAGTCTATGATCTTACTGGCATCATGCAAACATGGTGGCAACTCCTATGACTGGAGCGTTGGAATGGAAGGATACAGTGTCTTCAGGAAGGACAGGAAGGGGAAATGAAGAAGAGGTGTCAACCTCTCTGTCAGTGACCATCTGGAGTGCATGGAGCTCCACCTGGAAGGGATGAGGAGCTAACTTAAGAGCTTATGGGTGAGGATTAAAGGGAGGTCAAGCACAGGTAACTTCATAGCGGAGGCCTGCTACAGGCCACCAGACCAGGAAAACCGAGCCAACGGAGCCCTCTACAGGCAGAGAAGAAAAGCCTCACATTCACAAGCCCTAGTGCTCATGGGGGATTCCGACCACCCCAACAGCCATTTGGAGAACCAGGCATAAGCACCTTAAGTATGTTTTGGCTGTAATGTTCTGACTGTTGCAACAGGAAAGTGTTGATTGGATTGAGAGGGTCCTACAGAGGTGGGGCAGTCAGTGCTGTTCTGAGCCAATTTCCTTTTCCTTCCTTAGTTGTTAAGCTTAGAAGTCTGCCTTGAGACTCATACTTAGTGCACCTGTGTTAAGAGAAGGGTCAAGTTCCAGACACCTCACTATAATGGGCTCCAGGACACCACTAACTCCATCATTTCCTGGAGGGCTTTAAATAACTGACTGCATCCACATGAATACAGCTAGAATGACACAAAAAAATTTCTATTTTACAAGAGAGGCATATACCAGGTAAACTGTAAAAGGAAGGGGATTGGTCCCCAGCATTCTCTGCCAACTCCAGCTCCAGACCATCCACCGCAGCAGGACCAATGCAGGATCTAAGGACTGACTTTTTTCTTTCTCTTTTCCATGTATTCTCTCCTGTTTTATCCCAGCATTCATATTCTACCACTTACTGAACACCTGAAGTTTATTGTGAGATTTGGGAGCTAGTTTGAAAGTTTGTTGTAGAAGTTGAAGAGCTTCTTAGCTAACACTTTTACAGCTAAATAGTGGGCTAATTGCTGGAGTTAAGACTGCTGTATAGATATGTGGACCTTGTTGAGACAGACAAGAATTTACAAGAAATATCATACACACTTCAGTTGTGGTAGCTTGTTGGAGGCCCAGGACATTAGAGCACATGTATTCCAGGAGGTTCACTGATGACAATTGCTCTCTCCAAATGATGGAGCAGCCAAGAGGAGGGGCACTAGGCTGGATCTTGCTCTCAGCACCAAGGAGCTGGTGGGGAATGTGGAGCCCAAGGGAAGACTGGGCTGCAGTGACCCAACGAAACAGTGGAGACTGAGACCCTTGGGGCAACAAGGAGAGTGAGAAGCAAGATGGCTACACTGGATTTCAGGAGAGCTGCACTTGGCCTCTTGGAGGGTCTCCTTGGTAGAATACCATGGAGAATACACGGGACAGAGCCCCAAGTGTAGAGGGCTGGATGACATTCAAGGATTGTTTCCTCACAGCTCAAGATTAATGCATCCCAACAAAGAGGAAATTAGAAAACAATGTCTAGAGGACTCTATGGACAAACAAGGAGCCCCTGGACAAATTTAAAACACAAAGAGGTAGCTTACAGAACATGGAAAGAGGGAAAAGTAGCCTGGGAATAATTAAAGAGAAATTGTCCAAACAGCCAGGGGGATGAAATTACAGTTGCTGTTGTTAGTATAGT
>WEIU01000392.1:136163-150833 GCA_013389925.1 Aegithalos caudatus | reverse complement strand
AGGGAGGGCGGAAGGGAGGGAGGGAGGGAGAGAGAGAGAGAGAGAGAGAGAGAGAGAGGAGCAAAATGCAAGAGAAACAAATTATGCATAGTACAGTGGCTTAGCACCCACTGACTGATACCCAGTCTGTTCCTTTCACTGGCAAGTACTCCAGCCACATTACGCAAGTTGCAGAAGGTGAGAACAGGGACTAGGAAAATGAAGAACTGCCCTACACAGGAAATCAGGTTTGAGAACATTGAAGGAACCTGAAGTCCATTAAACTGACATGAAAGAGTAATAAAAAGCAGATTCATTTCAACTTTTGTTCTGCTATCCCCACTTCATCTAAGCTAGAAGTCTTCAACATCATCCATCTCTTACCCTCCTCCCTCACACCGCAGGCGTTGTTTACTAGTTTTAGCGCAGAGCTGGTAAGTATTGCCAGAGCTTGAGCTCACTCAAATGCTCTCAAGATGGACTGTCATCTTGATTTTTAGGTTATGATCAACTTCAAACACACTAAAACAAGATGCTTAAAGGTTTTGGTTTTTTTTAATTCATTTATTACCTGTGCACAAGAGAAATAACTACCAAGAGAAATTCAAAAGCTATACAGTATTTTTTTACTTGGTGGTTAAAAGTAATTAGAGTATTGTATGATCACGAATTGAAGTAATTTCTCCAATTAAAAATCAGAAAACATATTAAAATCTCAGTGGAACAAGCCAAATAGCTGTAGAAGCAATTCCACAGCACAAGGCCGTGGCTCTTTAATTTGGACAATGACAAAAGTAATTTACAGTTCATCTGTAAATATTGAGATAATGTTATAATGCAAGTTTCTGTACAGTTAAATATAAAGAGACAACCAGAACCAGTTATTCTAGTATACTTTAACTGAAGTTGCTTAAGCAGTCTTTCTCAGATAGTTAGCAAAGATCCTGGGGAATTCTATACCAAATTGAAGTCCTATAACTTTTTTTTTTCCGGTTTTATTTTGGGTTTTTTGTTTTGTTTTGTTGTTTTGGGTTTTGTTTGGTTGGTTTCTTGGTGGGTTTTGTTGGGGTTTTTTTTTTGGGTTTTTGTTTTTTTTTTTTCATTACTTACAATTTCACTCTATTGAATTGTGTAAATCTGTAGAAATGAGCTGTCTCTGTTGTACATATTGTGTTTATACAAATTAAAGCAAAAGATGGAAAGATGGTAGATTACTCAAATGGTATAAATCTTCCAGCATTTTGCTAGTCAAGAAAAAAAAAAAAAAGCCGAAATCACAATAAGCAGTATTGGTATCCACAGCTTCAATTAATTTGTTTCCTTTTTAATGTGTAATCTACATAAATTACTACTGAAAGATACTGTTTAAGCAGTAAATAAATTGGCCATTCGTAGGTCAGACAAAACTAGTTCATCCAACTGTGAAAGCTGATATGGTTTCCAAAAAAATCAAAAATAATGCTGAACAAAAGAACTGATGCACTCAAAAGTGAAAATGCATTGATTCCCTTTATCTGAAGGAAACTACTGCACTCCACCTTCAAATGCATCAGACTGGTTTTAGTTATAACAAGACAATCCCAAGAGTCAGAATGAAATAAAGCAATTTAAAAGATTAAAGAGCTGTTATCAAAAATAAATTACATTTTTTCAAGTTAAAGAAACACTCCTATGAAGGCTGAGAGCCAAGCAGCCTTTCAATAGCTGCATTGATGTCTCCTCCTGTTGCTATTAGTGCTTGTAAATTTGCTTCACGGTTCAGAAAGCCCATTGCGCTCAGCTGTTCCAGTTGTTGCTGAAATCGAACTTCTGGATTTTGTAACTGCTAAGAACAAAATTTCAAGCTATAAAAGCATAATACATATTTAGCAAAAAACACTATTTAAACGTAGGTGGGTTCCGCACCACTCTATTTTTTCTCATTTTTGACTACACCTTTTTCAAGTTCCAAAAAATATATTTAGACAAATTCAATTAGCAATTGAAGAATTTTTTTACCAAGTCAGCACCATTGAATTATCTACACTTACATAACATTCCTGAACTCCAGGAAAAACTGTTTGTAGAGGAGGATTCAAATTAAATTGGGTACATGTATGTCCCATGAACAGTTTCTCAAAGATATGCATATAGCTGTTTCTAAAACAAAACAGAGTTCAACCTAGCAATTTGGAACAGCAAAGATTATGTTGTTGTCAATGACCTTGCACATGGCAGACTTTATTTTTCCTTGACATAAAGATCACCTCTTCTGTATCATTCCCAAGTATTTGTTGACTAAAATTACCAAAATTCTGATGGTTAGCAAGCTTTAGTCTAGGGCAAACTGTTATCTGTGCTTTATTATAGGAAGATCCTATTTACACAAACTCATGGCAAAATTCTGCACTGTCTCAATGGCATGCCCTCAGAGGCATGTTTTTAATCAGGACAGAGGATACTTTTTCACCATTTACTTGCAAAACCACAATAGCACTTTTAAGCCTCCTCTACTGACCTTTGAGCAGAAGCATCCAGTGGGCTCTCCCCTCAACTATCTTTTTTACAGTGTTTTACAATTAAGAATAAAAGTAAAAATATCTGGATATAATGATGTACTTTACCTGAGCATTTGCACCAGCAAGTGCCTGCAACATCTGGTGGACAAACTGCTGGTGACCAGGTTCAGCAGTTCCTGAAGCCGGACTTGTACTTTCAGTGGAAACAGAACTAGGTACAGTGGATGCTGTAGGAGCTCCACTGCTTCCCATTCCATCCACACCAGAATTAAATCTGTATAAATTACAGAAAGAGAAATACACCACTTGAATAATAAGCACTGGTTTGTCTCTTATTAATTAGTGGGTATAAATTCTGTCAAAGAGAGAATAAAAACTTGAGTAAAGTACTGAGACAAAGATGAGAGTTACCACTGTTTAGAATTGCATAACACTCAAATGTGACAGATTCTAGAACAAGTTGAGTTAAACTAAAAAAGGCAAGAGGATAATTCTTCAATAAAGACTGTATAAATTTCTAAATCTAAAAAGAATGAACAACACAAGGGAAGACTTCTTGTCCCAATTTGTAAGATCAATTCTTACCCTGGTATAAGCCCCGGTGCTTCTGTTGCTAATGTCTGCAAGCCCTGCTGAATCTGTAGCAGAGCCTGCATTGCTCTGGGGTTTGACATAGCTGATAACGTGTCAGGATTCTGCATCTAAGAGAAGGAGAAAAAGTCTTCATTATACGTAGATGTTCCAACATAATTTTTATTGCTAGATGTCTTATAGAATCTGACATAATTTCAGAACTTGGCTTTTGATTTTGTAGTTGAATATTATGGGAAATCCTTCAGTTATTTTTTCTTCTGTGCGAAAACTTCCACAGAAGGTGATCAATTAACTCTCTAGATGTAGAAAAAGCCTTTCAAATGAGAATTATACAAGAAGTATTTTTCATTATATATCTCAATCTTTCAAGGTCACAAGACTGTGTTAGTACATTATTCTAGAATTAGTCTCCTATATCATACTACTAGTAAACAACAATGCTGAACATGATAAAACCTGACCATTAAATACCTAAGATAAAGTACTAAGTTCCTTTTTCCTAGCTAATTTCAGATCACAGCAATTTGATTGTGACTATTTGTACCTATCTTCTTATTTATAATGCTCTTACAGCCTGAAATGTAAACACACTGCAAAATATACCAGCAAGCAAATGTATAATACTCAAGGGTTCTCAGCCTACTATGACTTCAACTACAACTTGGCTTTCACATCATCAAGTAATTTAGAAGGCAAATCCTTCTCATTTCTGAAACTAAACACCCAAAACCCTCATTATTTTAGACACAAACTCAAAACTAGTGGCTTATGCTCACCTTTGCATAGAGATGCAACAGGTAAGTGAAAAGTAATGTTTCAGTTACAAATAACACAGTTTTGGTAATCAGACCAAAGAGCAGATAGGTTTACTAATCTTAGCAGCAACTAGACCAGATTACTTTTGCTGAAAAACCAAAATTGATTCATGCAGAAATCACATATTAAGGTAAAACTTCCTGTAGTGCAGAGCAGAACTACAGATTAGGACTTGGAGGAACTCTGATTTGAGGGCCTAAAGAGATTTCAGAAGAGCAATTAATATTCTCCATTCATCTCTTGGACTTTTATCTTCATGATAGCTAAAAGTCAAAGAGTAACTAAATGTATAGTAGATGAGTATTACTCATATTTAAAGAGGTAAACATTTTGGAGTCTCCAAAGAAAGCTGTTGAAACTACTTCATGAAAATACTTAAATCATAACTGTCTAATATTTGAAGCTTACATAAATGGCAGCCCAACAATTCTTAGAGCACTTAGGTGACCTGGATCTCATCTCTATTAATGTTATTAATTCCATGAGCAACCATTCTTCCCTAGTTCTGCTGGGCAATTGCCCTTAATTGCAGAAGATGCCTTCTGTTATGCAGATTCCATGGTTTCTATATCCCAATGCCATAATATGAACACAAATAAGCAAGAAAACACAAGTTGAACTATTACCAACATTCTGAGAATATCCAGATATTTCTCCACTTCACACCTCACCTGCTAAGGCTGTTAATCATCTGACTTTAGATAGTGAACACAACAGAGAACTATTTGAGCAGATAAATTCCAAGGTGAAAATAACAGAAGGAGATACACAAAGCAAACAGGTATGATTCTACTGTGCCTTCATAAATTACCAATTACTCACATACCTCAAAACATAAATGTGGTACTAGCTGCTCAGATACCACTGAGTCATTACAAAGCAGTGGTAATACTAAGCACCACAGCCACTCGTGGTTCAAACAATATAAACGGTATCTTCTGAACACTTAACGTGACACTGTAATTCATGCATTTACTCATAAAACCTCTGTGCAGTCAGATCTTGGCAATGCATACTTACACTGATTTGCAAAGACTGCCTAATGACAGAACTCATGCAGTGCATTAGGTTTTCAATTCCTAGAAAAATCTTGCTTGCCTCCATTTAGGGAACATAGTACCACTACACACTGTGGCAACTAATACCAAGCAGATACCCGGGCTGCAAACATAATGCTGATATGAGCCGAAGACAGTGGTAGAGCAATCTTTCCAGGAAAGACTTCTTTTAAGAAAAACCCACTTCTTTTAAAGTAGTTAATGATGGGTCTTGGGTCATTCAAGACATGCTCCAGGACCTCTTTTACAGATATTTATGGCACTTTTGAAGAGGCATGAGAAAAGCGTACTTTAACTAGTAGTGTGAGAACTACTGTTCTCTTTAATTTGTGAAACAAATCTTGTCACAAACAGGTGTTTCCTGGCTGGTGTGCAGCAAGAGCATTTATTCCTTCTAAGCAAAGAAGCAAGAACAAGTCTTAGTGGTTGTGCTAGTCATAGACAACAGTCAGGTTTAATTTTAGAAAGAGACAGAGACCTTAGCAATAGTATAATGGGAAAATCTAACTTAGTACCTAAAGCTAATGAGAATATATTACAGAATCTAGCTATTAGCCAAATCAAAGATAGGCACCAGTTTATTAAAAATATTGCTCATTGACTTGAAGATCTTTATTAAGAGCTAGTATCTCATCTTACTTGCTGAAGGAAAGTTGGAAGTTGTTGTCTCATTTGTTCCTGAAGTTGAGGATTTCCAACAAATAAAGGATTATTCAACATCATCTATAGGACAAAAAAATTTAACTTCAAAGATCAAGCAGTAAAAACCACTGGAGGTTTAAAAACAACTACTGATAATACATTAATAGTCTATGAAAATTACCTCACAGAATAATAATATCTACTCCTTTGGCCAAAACTTTTTGGGTGTGTTTGTTTTTTTTTTTTTTTTTTTTTTTAAGTTTGTTTCACTTTTGCTTTGTTGGGTTCTTTTCTTGCAAGTGAATGGATTTCCAGATACAAATGAGTCAGTCTTGCCAAGTATTACAAGAAAATCCTTTTCTGTTCAGCCTCCACTACAAATCTAAGTAATAGCTGTGCTGTAAGTATCACCTGAAGTCAAGGATATTTCCAAGTGAGTCTTTAACACAGAAGAGATAATATTTTTTCAACCTCAGTTCAGAATTTTACTTTCAATATTACCACTTTCAATAAAAATTGAAAACACTTCTACAACACCATTCAGAGCCATAACCAGAGTAACATTTAGACAGGGCACCAAGTTCCCCCCCTTCACTTCTCCCGAACTAGAGGGGGTATTTATTTACTATTAGCTCTACCTTAATTTATAACCAAAGCATTTGTTTTGTCTGTTTCTAATGCTGGATCACAAGTTTAGGGCTGTATAAAACATACATATAAAACAACCCGACGAGTTATTTTAGAAGCGTGTCAGGCATGATATCCAAAGTACAAACTGAAGAAATTCACTGCAACAAATTGTTGAAAGTAAGCAGGTAATAATTTCAGGGAGTTAGGAATTAACATTAAAACTGGCCCATTTGCCACAGGCAGTTGTTGAGCTTTTGGGTTTTGTCATTTTTTACTTTAATGCACACAATGTATTACTATACCAAATGCAATTTACCTGTACTGCAAGATCAGGATTCTGGCTTAATGATTGCATCATGCTTCTCATGTAGGGTGCAGACAACATGTTCTGCATAAGTTGTGGGTTTTCTGTTATCTGCTGTAATAAGCTCTGCATTCCTGGTGTGTTGAACATACCAGCTTAAAGAAAAGTTAAAGGGCACTTTAGTAAAACATCCTGACTACCATCAGAGAAAGCAGACTATCTAAACCCAGAATATAACCACTTGGTTTTCAAGAGTTTAAGACCCTGAAATTTACCTCAATGTGATTCTGCTTACACAAAAACATCTACTCTAGAAGTTAAGACAGACATTGTACCCAACATACACTATTAGCTGTTTTCCCATTTGCCTTAGAACAGAAAAAATACAATTCATCTACAGATCCATTACCTTTGCTATTTTAAGGCAGTATAGAAGTATTATTATCACTCAAATTATTTTTCATATTTTTTTGTTTTTTCTACTTTTCTTCAGAGGACTTTGATAAAAGTATAATGTTCTACAAAAGTAAATAGCAATAAAAACTAAATCAAAGCTCCTTAAAGAATCCTTTCAGCAAGTTTGCAAGTATGTGCAAATGCACACAGTTGCAGTAACAAACACACCTCCAAGCCCTGGTCCCAAATTCGGTCCAGTTGAGCTCTGTCCCGTAGTGCCAGAAGTGCTGTTTTCAGCATTACTGCTGCCACTGCTCTCACCACTAGTGCTCGTATTTGTTGTGGAAGTCTGCGAGCTGGACTGAGGAGCCCATGGATTGGGCAGAGGATCTCTGTTTTCTGTACGAGATGGCTGATTGTCCCCTGCTGCTGATGCATTGCTTACTAAAGAAGCAAATGGGTTACCTCCAAACTACAAAGGAAAGCAAACATTTATCATCTACAAACTTCTAAATCATACATGAAAATAAACATTTATGGCTCTTAATCAGTTATACTCACCATTCTACAGTAAGTAAATGTAAATATTGTGAAAAGACACTAACATGAAGAGCTACTAGGATGCCCCAAAAAATTAAATCACATTTCTTTTTTAAAGAAATGTTGCTACTGCACTGTATTTTGATCACAGTAAAATTGTGTCTTGCACACTGGTTTCTGACTTCAAGGTCTTTTATTCTTCTCAACTTCAGTTAAAACTTACTCAACACACCCTTAAAAGGATTTTTTTACTGGACCTCCAAAGCTAAAGGCAACTAATTAAAGGAATTTAAAATTAAGTAACAAAAAAAATCTATTAACTTTAAAATAGCTTCTCAATCACATAAACTTCTAGCTGTATTTCTTCAGGCTCAGAAGAATACAGGATTTTTAAAGCTCTTTCCTCTCAAGAGTAGGTTACACAGCAACTTCAAGTTTCAAGAATTGTTCTGTCAAGTAAACGTCCAGAAATTTAAATTACTTAAATTCTTTTATTAAAAAAATTAATTTCCTTTCTCTGTAATTTTTAATCTTTTCTCACCTGTTCCTGTGCTGCATTCAGTATTGGCTCCTGAATGTCTGTGTACATACGCCGCAAAGCATTATATCCCCCTGGTATACTTTCAAGGTTGCTCAAGGCTCGGTCCTGGTTTCGCATCATTTCCTGCATCATTGCAGGATTTCTAGCAAGTTCTAGTGTCTAGAGAAGTGGAACGTTTAATCTGTATTAATAAGAAATCCATTCTAAAGTGAAAACGTCAGCATTTGGCAATATCTCAGTCATCAATGTCTAACCCAGTTTAAAATTATGATTAAAGCTGAATCAACCTGCCAGCTCAATGTGAGTCAACACAATTCAGTATTTAGCCAGCATTCTACCACAATTCTTACTGTTTCTAACATCACAACAGCAGGCAGATATAGCATGAAATTTAACATAAATACATACAATTTCAAAAGCATCTATCATTTAAACTCTTTGGGTTTTGATACATTTTGCCACATAAGATATCTTATTTATCTTTTAATTTAAAAAGCATTTTTAAGTACCCACAGTGAAAATATGCAGTATTTTGGAGAATTACTACTTATGCTAAAATTTCTGACTAGACAAGAGGTCTCAATGGCAGACAGCCACATCTAGTTCTAGCTTCAGAAGACATAGCTACACAGTATTCAATGACTTTCAGAAACTATGCTGCAGATTTTCTGAAGTATCAGTCTATTTTGGACATTAACAATGAGAAATGTAGACGTTGATTGTCTATGGCAACCTTTTATGGATTTTGAATAAGATTAAATACTTCAAGAATGTTTACACACTCCACTAAGCACGTCCAATTCCTGCTCTGTTGTTTACAGTAACCGCAGAATCACAAGTCATGAACTAATAGATATTTCTACATACCTGTCTCATTATGTCTGGATTATTCAGCATGTGACTGATTTCTGGATTTCTCTGTATCAGTTGCTGCATTTGAGGGTTAGCCATAATTAACTGCCTCATCAGGTCGGGATTTGAAAGCATGCTCTGAACAAATGGATTCTCCATTATCTGAACCATCATTTCCGGGTTGGACATAAGTTGTTGTTGCATCTGACTTTGCAACTCAGAGAAGTTCGAAGTATTTAAGCCCAGGCTACTCAGGCCTGCCAAACCTCCAAGGCCACCTTTAAGAGGATGAAAAAAATATGACTGACTATACTTCCAATCACATCCAGATTCTTTCTAAATACAAAACACTTGAACAAATCTCATACTTCAAAATGAATGGATGGAATGAATCTCATACTTCAAAAATGAATGGAAAGTCCCATCTTTTGCAAGGCTGTTCAGGAGTTATTCACTGAGAGTTTGCTTCCTTAAATAATAAGACATATAACTAAAAATCCAACAAACTTTATTCTTAAATAAAATTTGTTGTAGTTCTAACAACTTTTTTTTCTCCTATTCCAAAAGCCAAGATAGAAGAAATGTTTGAGTCTGGGGGCTTTAGGTCCATGTCCCACCCCCTCCAGCAACACTTAATAACTGCATTTGTAATAATCAATTATCTAACTCCTCTTGGTTAGACTATAACTAAGGGAGAACTCCCAATATGAGTAATATTTCCTGTTCTAATTAAAAGCAGATTCTGTGTTCCTCTTGGTAGTAATGCACCAAGAGCTAATTAGGTTTTGAACTTTTGTGCTTTGTCAAATCGAAATAAAAAAATTCAGAAGGTACTAGAAAGACTGAAGAACCACTTAAGCCTAAGAAATCATCTTACTATGACTGGCTTTTCCAATTCTACCTCTTCCCCACTCCCAAATGTAAAAAAAGACAAAAAAGAATGAACCAAAACCCCACCACAACTATAGAAAGAGGTTATAATTTTTAAGCCAATAGACTGCAGCCTCTTCATTTCATAATACTACCAGATTTGAAACCTGAGAAATACTTAATTGTAGATTAGCAGCAATTTTGTTGCTTTTATTGCAGATCTTGGTTTCATGTTACAGCTCCAAACTTCTATGATTCACCTGTATTCAGATAATAAGAATTCAGATGCACTTTTAAGAAGTACAGGACACTGGAAGGAATTTCATTACCCATAGTGCCAAAAGATAACATCAGTAGCACCTCGCCACTGAAGGTGAAACAGTGCAAATCTGAAGTTCGTGGTGAAACACTGGCACAGTTTATCACGGGAGGTGATGGATGCCCCGTCTCTGGAAACATTCAAGGTCAAGTTGGATGGGGCTCTGAGTAACTTTATCTAGTTAAAGATGTCCCAGCTTAATTGCACAGAGGTTGGACTAGATCACCTTTAAAGGTTTCCCTTCCAAACCAAACTATTTTGGGATTCTATAAAAAACTAACAAAACAACTCTCCTCTGGTACCTGACTGATCAGAAACCTACAGCCAATTCAATATATATCTGTAATAATTTTTTTTGGTTGATGTGCTTGTTTTGTGCGGTGGTGCATAAACTTAAGTTTGTCCCTAACCCGCCTTTGTTTTGGTATGTCCCAGTCCAATCCTCCCCCAGAACCTGTCCCTCAAAGTGTAAACCCCACGTTCACCCACGTCTGTCAGCCCTGGTCCTATCCTCCAACTCCAGAAAGTTCTTCTCAGTTTGGCTGTTCATTGGAAGCTATGAGCTAGCCACTCCTATTAGGTTCCTTGATTGGTTTGTACCTTGTCAGTTATGTTTCATTCTCCTCCTACCTCTTTCCCTGATTGGATTAGGTGTGAGGTACCTCCCTTTCCCCACCTACCCTTATAAGCTACTGCACTGATTGTTTCGGGGGTCTTGTCCTACGTCCTGTCTCCCTGGACAAGTCTGTCACACTGGTTCTCCTCCCTTCCTTGGATGAGGAAAATAAACTCTCTCCCTGGAAATTAAGGTGGACAGTGTGACCTCTCTCATTCTTCGTCCTGTAGACAGCTGTAGACCTCAACCCTACATGGATTGCCCCGAGAGGCCGCTTTGCAGCCTTCCAGTCTGCACGGCTGCTGGGCTCTTTATGCCTCTGGGGTCGCCTTTATTGGGCACAGCCTCAGGCAGTGGCTGAGCAAGCGAGCCGGGTGTCCATACGGGGGAGAATAAGTGAGGGTCATGTCAGTTTTGTTTTTCAAATTCTGTCTACATTGTAATAAAGCTTCGGGGACAATTACCTGAATCCAAGGGAAGATACCCACCATACTCCCTAACAAATATTCTTACCCAAGCCAAAGGGATTACTATTTGTTGATGCTGGTGTTGAGGTGCTACTGCTTGATGTTGATGTGGTAGCAGTACTCCCAGTGGTGCTTGCCTGTTGAGCTGGGTGGTCTTGTGACCTAAAAAAGCAATTTTAAAACTTTAGAGAAGTGTAACAAGTTATTTTAAGTGGTGCCATTAAATGTAACTATAGTATTATACTTGAGAACCTTAAATTACATTTTGATCCTTGGTCAAAACCCAGTTATCCCCACCAGATGCCTTCCTGTAATAAACCTTTTTTCATCAGTTTTTCAGAACAGTAATTTCAAATAGTAATAAACCAGATAGATATCACTGCAGCCATTACCACCTTCTCATCCTACCCTGTGATGCCTGCCAACAAATTTTCTTCTCTTTCCTTACCTTGCTTTAAGGATCCATGTCTTATTTTCACTATACTCACATACCACTGATAACATGTTCATAACTTGAAGAAATAAAGCCTGAAAATTTTAATATGGAATTTATTTCATGCCACATCTCCAATAAGATGCTTTATGGAATGTCAAATTCAGTTAATGTAACATTTTACTAGAAGACAAATCTCAGACTCTCAATAACCTTTAAGACTTCAAGGACAGGCTGATAATGAAATCACATGAAGCTAAAGCCAGCATAATTTAGCACAGGCACTAAAGGCTACCCTTCTACTGCAGGCAGGCAGGCAGGCAGATGTTGCCATGTAGTAAAAGATATCAAGGAACTGAGCTTGAATAAAGCTAACCTGGCCTCTCTGTTCTAATAAAAAGAGACAGCTTTGAAATCCAGATCGATTATCCACTGTAGTTCAACAATCAATAAATGTCTCTATTTGCAGTACTACAAAATAAAGTAACTTTCAAAACTATGAATTCAGACTTCACGAAAAGATTTGAGAATTTGACAGTACTCTAGACTTCATATTTCAGTTCACCTTGGAGGACCTTTCTTCTATAACATAAGTCTGCTCCTTGCTCAACTCAGGCAAACATCAGAAAAAAAAACAACAATCCAGCCACACAAAAAACCCATCAGAAAGCTGTCTTAAATCCAGAGATTTTCCTGAGGTTTCTAAGAATTCTTTAACTTCATTATCAACAACTGCAAACTTTGAACACAAGATGACTGTAATTAGCCAAGAAGCTGTAACTTGAATGAGAAAGATTACAGGCTGTACATTGATCATGATTCTCCTGCTAGAGATATGTGGTTTTCTTTCATCTGGAAAACACAAACATCTTTCCACCATAAGCAAAAGAAAAATAATTAGCATAAAATCCTATTTGTATTTTCAACTGAGAAACTGTTTTGAGAAGTAACTATGCTGCTTCGTGTAAAAGACATGATAGGTCCTCGGAAGTGTGACAGGAAAGCAGAAGACACTGAAACTTGCAGTCCAGTAGTGATCCCGTACAAATTGGGGCACATTCTCTGAAGGTAGTGTTCATGTGAGTGTCAAGCCTGCTAGCCTCCAGTCTTTCTGTGATATTCCTGTCAAGTGCACATCCTCTTTTATACCCATTTGCCATTATGTTTCCTCCTAGCACTTGTGAACAAATGATATCTGTTGACCTAGAACTCTATTCAGAAATTCAATGTATCTTCACTGCACGTGTGTAATCATGCGCTGCAACTCTGACACTGTAGAAGATAGGCCATGAGATTTCACTGAAAGTCTGTAGCGTTCTGGAAAATGCAGCACAGTAGAAAAAGTAATCTTTTTTTTTTTTTTTTACAAGGATTGGTTGGGATATATGAGGATTCCTGTGTCAAAATTACATATGTAATATCGCTTAGAAAGGAAAAGATCACCTTCAGATCTAGTTTTGGAAAAGAACTTTTACTTATTCAGATACATAGCAGCAACAGTAACAGAAACAGTCAAGAGAAAAGTAAAAAATTACATAGGGTAATGTAACTTAGAACAAATCAATCTTGATACTCATGGCCAAAAATCAGCACATTCCAGGTCCACACTGGCAGGATCTAAATCTTGTCCTTTGAGACAAGCGTAAAATATAGTTATTTTAGCAAGAATACTACCAAGATATTTAGGATGATATTATACTTTCTCAGAGGTGATTTTCATTCTCTCCAGCAGGTTTTAGCATGCTTTTAGTTTATTCAAGCAAAGCTTGTGGGTGAAAACTTAATGTATCATTTGAAGACAGCACAGGTACATGCAAAGAATCTGTAGTTCTTCATTGTTTTCCCAGACATGATTAAAACACTCTGCAGATAGTAGAAATACACTTTTCTAAAATGATTCAAAAAGAGCAGCCACAAGTGAAGACATGGAGTGCAATGCTGGTAAGACAGATGCAGGATCACTGAAAATTCCCCAAAAGCTACACATTTGACACTTGTGTCCCTGGGGGTTCCTCTGTTCAGAGGCAAAGTGCAAGAAGGTCTAAGAGTCTGGCAGTGGTATTTCAGTATGTATATGGTATTTCAGTATAGGTATAGTAGGTGCAAACTATAAACCCTCTGAAGACTGTACAAGTCAAAAGCATCCTGCTAACACTACGCATGATGCCACTCGGCTACACTCAAGACTGCAGGCAAAAAAAGCAATAACAAAAACAGGAACAGAATACTCATTTGTATGTTCAAGGCACAGAATTGCATGCAGTATTACCAAATATGGTATTCAAGATTGACATGGCTTGTATCAGCCTAAATTTCAGGTGGAGGAGGCACAGGGCAGGAAAGGGAGACCTCTGACAGTACAAACTTGTATTTTGACTGCAGGACAGAGAACATAATCCTTCCAGGGCATGAATATAGAACTGAAAGTATCAATTTCAAAAGGTACCTACATTTAATCCCGATGCTACTAATTTCAACAAGAATTTGTATTTAATGCTAATGTTACTAGCCAACCTTTTTGGTTGGTAAGGCCTTGAAATGGAAAGCCTGTTTCTGTTCTCTCCTACACTCCAGGTTGTCTCCTTCAGTATCTGACATTTTCACATCAGAGGGGATCTTCACCACAAAACAAAAGACCTAAATAGAACAGGAGCAAAACCACTTCCACTCTAAAAGAATGAACATGTTATTGACTAATACCAAACTGCTTTTGAGAAATCTATTACTGTACTTGTTGGAAGGATTTTGGGGCACTTCACAGGAAGTGTATCCACCACAGCTAACTGATACATCTTTCTAACCATCATTCTAATGCTTCTTCACCACAGGAAACCACCGCCCCCACCCCCCCCCCCAAAAAAAACCAACCAAAAAAACACCAAACAAAACAAAACAAAACAAAAAACAAACAAAACAAAACAAAAAAATCCCAAACCACCTTAAAATCTAAAGTCTATTTAGACAGATAAATTCATTACACTAAAACAGTTCTTAAAAAATTTCTTCTTTTCTTTACCAAAATACAAGATAAATGAAAAAAAAAAAAACCACTGTAATTTCATAACTTCACTGTTGTCCTGCAGCATCTGTAACTAAGGAGCTGATTAAGGGGATC
>WEIU01000392.1:124594-136154 GCA_013389925.1 Aegithalos caudatus | reverse complement strand
AAGGTGATCTAGTCAAATCTAGTTTTGCCCAACAGAAAGCTATTAATAATGCAGAGTACTTTTACTTCTCTAGAGTTAAACCAAAGAAGATCACTTGTTATTAAGGTTACCTGTTTTGTGTTTTGATAACCAGGTGAACAGTGAGTCCATCATGAATTCCGTGCTGAGTCAAAGTATCTTGATCTTTTAAAATTTTTCCAGCAAATATCAACACAAGCTGATCAGCGTGGGACTTGAAACGCTTAGAGATTTCTTCCTTGAACTAAACAAAAAAATTAATAATATACAGTTACGTAATACTGAACTGCAATTTTTAAAAATAATTTAAGAACAATCTATTTTNTTAAGAACAATCTATTTTTTTACATTTGCTGTATTATCTCACTTGTCCTGCATATTCTGTATTTCACAGACTAGAAATACTTTCGTTTCCAGAACTTTTTTGTCCATAGGAAGATGGCGAATTTTTGTCATTCAGGAAAGGAAATCAGAAGAATTTCACATCTGATCATTAGTTATATGAGTCGTGACAACAACAATCCGATTTCTCTTGAAAACTACTGTGACTTCAGTCAGGCATGCATCCATGATATAAATACATACTAGTATACAGAGTACTTAAACACACCCATATGTACACACATGGTAAAGTACGCATATAATTGTATATTAGCAAGTATACAAATACAAATGTGCACACCACTGAAGTCATCTATTGCTGAAGGACTGATGATGCAATGTCACAAAAAGGATAAATCTGTCTAGACTTTTGCTGGAACTGAGTAGACTCTCTCCTTAGATGTATTTTTACTGCCTTCCTTCATGTGTCAAAACTGGCATTCCTTTCCACACAGATGAAAGTTATACCTTAGGTGGCTCTGCTTTCTGATTCAATGCATGACATAGCTACATGAAATGCAGTTGCAGCCCCGGGAACAGGGAATAAACACATATTCCGTTTCATTTGGAAATCACTACCATAACAAGACCTTTTACAAAATAGGCTGCTTGCTAAGCGTCAACTGTCAAAAGTACCTTAAATAACAGATTAGCTTCATACACTCTATATTCTTTTTTTTGCTGAGGCAGAATCATCTACACATATGGAAACAGAATCCTAAAAATGCTGTTGAAAAGGCATGTAAAGATCTCTAGTTCCAACTCCTCTGCCAAGGGCAGAGACACCTTTCACTAGACCAGGTTACTCAAAACCCCATCTAGCTCTGAACACTTCCTGCAATAAGGGCACACATAGCTTCTCTGGGCAGCCTGTATCAGTGTCCTCACAGTGAAGAATTTATTCCTAATATGAAAGAGGATAAAGCCATCACCCTCATATCATCACTCCACGCCTTTGTAAAAGTTCCTCACCGTCTTTCACGTAGGTCTCTTTTGGCCACTGAAAGGCTGCTCTAAGGTCTCCCTGGAGCCTTCTCCTCTCCAGGATGAACAAAAGTGTCTCAAGCCTGTCTTCACAGGACATGTGCTACAGCCCTCTGATCTTCTTGGTGTCTTCCTCTTGGCTCACTCCAACAGGTCCGTGTCCTCCTGCACTGAGCCCTTCAACTGGACACAGCACTCCTGGTGGAGTCTCACCAAAACAGAGCAGAGGGGCAGAATCCCCCTTGCTTGCCCTGCTGGCCACACTGTTTTCGGATTACAGCCTGGGATACAATCAACTTTCTGGGCTGTGAGAACACATTTCTGGGTCATGTCCAGTCTCTCATCCATCAGCATCCCCAGTCTTTCTTCTCAGGGCTGCTCTCACTCCACCCTGCCTGTATTTTTATTTGGGATTGCCCCAAACCAAGTGTAGGACCTTACACTTTCGTTGAACTTCATGAGGTTGACATTAGCCCCTCTCTCAAGCCTGCCAAGGATGGCATCCCCTCCCTCCAGTGCCTCATTCACACCACGCTGACTGGCACAGGTTGTTGGGGTGCACTCAATCCCGCTGTCTATGTAACTGACAAAGATGTTAAACAGTCCCTGTACCGATGATGGTTCTTCATTCTCCCAATCCATGCTTTCACCAACTTGTGTAGTGTGGCTGGAGCACTTGCTAGTGAAGGGAACAGGCTGGGCATCAGACAGTGGGTGCTGAGCCACTGTACTGTGCATAATTTGTTTCTCTTGGGTTTTAATCCTCTTTCCCTCTCGTTCATTACTATTTTTGTTATTGTTATTATTATTACTGTTGCTGTTTTAAATATTAAACTGTTCTTATATCAATCCATGAGTTATACTTCTTTTTGTTCTGAATCCCCCATTTCACTAGGCAGGAGAAGTGAGAAAGCAGTTGCATGGTAATTGCTGGCTGGGTTTAAACCATGACAGATTATGATGACAGAAATTAATGTATATTAGGCAGTAATAAAAAAAATAATTTTGGTGTTGTTTAGGTCTACAGTTTGCACAACATAACTAAATAACAGTATCAGTAAATTACAGTTAAAATACTCTGTCCACTGAGAAAACCAAAAGCAGAAGGAGTTCAGCATCACTGGCTGGAAATTATAAGCAATTCTACTGCAGTGACTCATCCTTTAATTATCATGTAACAATCCAACCAACAATGTCAGCTCATTTGCTTTATTGTTCTAAAATACAAGTTTTACTTCATTGTAATAATCCTGTGCCTTGCAGCATTACAAAGGTGTTCAGTCCAGGCATAGGAACAGACTCAAAATTGTGAAAACAATGTTTCAACATACTTGACACCTAGTATATTCATGGAAACTAGTTCATTGTACTCCTCTAGTAACTGACTGCAGTAAAAATAATGTCAAATCATGTCAATTGTTTTACATGATTATTAGAAAAATATGTGGAGAGAAAAACAGTGGGAATCAGACTAAAACACTGGACTAATGTCTAGATAGAGTGAGTTGATTCAAGGTTACATTCTCCTCAAAGCATGGCAACTTGTAGCTTTGACATGAATTAGAACAAATCCAAAGCTGGTCTTGTTAAAGCACTTTGCCCAAATTGCCATTTTACCTCAGGTTAACTTGTTTACATAAACTTTTTTTTTGTTATGAAATACAGGAACAGTACAGTTTTTAATATTGAGAACACACTGGCTTTTTAGCAGCACACCAACACTTCTTGTTTATACTCTCAATTTCATGACAAATACCCTTACCTTCACAGCAACTTTAAAATAATCACCATTAACAAAACTTGGTGGGTTTTTTTTTTGTTTTGTTTGTTTTTTGTTTTTTGTTCTATATTAAAACACATGGGAAAAAAACCCAACTCTCTATGAAGAAAGCTAGGACTTTTACTGCACCTGCTCAACTTGATTGCTTCTGAAGGTTTTTGCAAGGTACGGATGGACACCATAAAATGTTGATGTCTAGTGCTGAACAAATGCATACTAGTACCCAAGCTAGTCAAAGTAAACATTTGTCACCAAATAAAGCAAATACCCAAATACACATGAAGTAGAACAGCTGACTAAACCAGATATCATTTTGCAGTGTCACTTTGCAGAGCAGATCTGTAATTAAAACATTAACCTATTAACATCTGACAACCTGGCCCTGGAAGAACCTAGCAAAGGTTGTATTGTATTTACCTATTCCATGTAAAGTATTAACACTCAAACTCTCCTTTGACATATGACCACCAATGATTCAAAAGCTTCTGTTGAGCCATTTTATGACATCAAAACCAGCAACTGTAATAATCTTACTATCCACTCACAAGATAAAGTGTTGTGAAAAAGAAATAAAAAGAAGAAAACAAAAAAATTCAAAAGTACCATCCCAAATTCTCTCAACCTCAGCTTAGTAAGTGATTTAAAAATTAAATTACAGTAACATCTTGGAAGAGGTCTTGGGCAATTAACATCCAAGTTCCATTGAAAGTAACAGAAAACAGAACCCTAAAACCTTCAACTACTTTGAAAATATTAAGCTACAATTTTATCTAGGTGACTGTAAAAAATAGTTGCTGACTCTCCCCACATGAAACTCTCTTTTGAACACAATAGAGGATAACATGGAAGCAAATGTTTGTACATAGAAGGCTGAACTGCAATTTTCATTCCCAGCAGTCCTTCAGTTACTTCTACTACAAAGAAAGATTTTGAAACAGCATTACCTTGTTTGGCATCACTGTTTCAAAACGCACCCATAATATTTAAACTTTCAACTGTCTTTCCTAACAACACACACAGTTAAGCATATTGACTGAACTCCAGTCTGTCTTACACCCACACTGAGCAGTCTCAGAACCAAACTCTGATGAGCTCCAGCTTTAATACAAAAGAATTAATGGTTAAAGGTCATCTTGACCCAAGAAGTAAGGAACCAAACACACTCATGGCCACAGCTGATAACTGTGGTTTTGTTTTGTGATGTATCATGACCTGGTCATCTTAGGACTGACTTAAAGTGAGTCAGCAAAAACAGGGTTTCATTGCACAACTCTAGGACACCATACAGGAAGGAAGGCAAGAATTTCTCATTTCAACCAGGAATACAAGCATTTTTGGCCCACAAGAGATAAAGCATAGCACAGAACACACAAAATAAGGCTTCTATGTACAAGTACATTGTCTTTCATATCTCAGTGGAGTTACTATCTTATGGTGGTTTTGCCAATGAGCCATGCTAGTTTCACAATAAAATTATTTCCTGAAATGTCTGCAACCATATCAAACTCACAAAAAACCTCCACATTTCTAAGCAGATTCTTTATGAGCTTAAAAAGCTAGCAGCCCATTAAAAGTAAACTGCATCAATGCATAGTAGTGTAAAGGGCTCACAACTCAAGTTCTAACCATTTCTATTCCTTCCAGGGATCCTTCAGCAAGCCACTGCACTTCTCCAAGCCTTTGTTTGGAGAAGCAATGCTTCCCCATAAAAGCACTTAGCAATCTACTCTCTCGCTGATCGTTGTGTGCCTGATCACTACCAAAGCAACACAAACTGAAAACTCCACTTAGAATAAGCACTGTCCTGGCTCAGGCCAGGACAGGGTTCATTTTTGTAGTCAGGAAGGGACATGGCGAGGACCCAGAGGTTATTCTATACCACCTCTTGTCATTGACAGCAGCTGGGGAAATGGAATTTCTTCTACGGAGAAAGGGTTCCTTCTGGTCAAGAAAACATGGTGGAGGGAGATGTCTGATATTGTATGTTATCAAGGGAGTTTTTTCCATGTGAATCATTGATTTTCTTGCACCCTCTGTCATTAGTATTGTTGCTGTTAATATTTGTTTTCTTATCTCATTGCTGTTTCCAGTAAATTGTTCTTATCTCAACTTGTGATCTTAACCTTTTGTGCATCCAGCTCTCCTCTCCAGCATGCCTTGCGTTGACTGACAACTTAAGAAGAGTGAAAAGAGAAAAAAAGCCTTGTAAGTTACAGGACACTAAGATTCAACTCAACCCATTGAGGTTTTTGTGCAGCGTAAAAATAGAAAATTCTTCAACTTCTCTCTTTCACTGTCATTTTCATCTTGAAAACTCTCAACTGTATTATACAACTATTAACTAATTTATACAACTTTCAACATTATTTAACAAGTAAAGCACTGGCTCAGGGAAGAGGGAGGGGAAAAGATGGCAGAGAGAGAATGGCAGTGTGGTTTGGAAAGTCTCAGTGGGGTCACTGATAAGGGAGTAACATTCCTAAAAAACAACAGCACTATTTAGCAAGAGCCGAAATCAGTATGTTACCAAGATTACTCTCAAACTTAATACAAAACACAGCACCATATCAACTACTAAGAAAAAAAATTAACTCCATCCCAGTCAAAACCAGAACACCATGTCACCATATATTCCAAAGTCTTAAGATTTTACCCAGACAATGAGACCCTTTTTACAGAGACAAGGTTTATAGTCACTAGATTGAAATATTAATTGGTTTTAAGAATCTTTACCTGACACCTCTACCACAGCTAATTTTTATTCATAAAAGCTTTTTATGCTGTTGATAATTTTGAAGTGTACACAGGGGAATTTTTAAAAACTGTGTGACACCTGTGACCAAGAATGAGTTATTTTAGCAAAACAAACAGGAGAAATGCAGGCCCTATCTGATGTAGATAACACTAAAAAAATTGAAAATTAGTGTCTTACTTTTATTCAGAAAAGTATCTACACAAAAGACACTTCACACTACTACTTAAATAGGTTTTCTTATTTTAGTCTCTCTGCCAGTCATTTATCAGAAAACACTTGTTGAGCACTATGGTCAGATAACTGATACCTTTGAGTTACATCTAATTAAACCAATAGTCAGGAAAGTCAATATACTTTTACTTGTTGGGAAAGATGAAACTAGAAAACCTTATAAAAATGATTGTTTAGATTTTGAGAATATGAAACCTATAAGAGAAATAGAGTTGAAAGCAAGTTTCGATGTCTGAGATGCCCTAGTTACTGAACAACTGGGAAACAATGGTATGGCCAGCTGAAGGTAATTCCCTCTTGATTTAACAATGCCCTTCTCATTACCAAGAGTCCAAGGGTCAGAGCAGACCCTACTGGCTTGGCCGGAGGGGTTCAAAGAGCAACTCCTAGAGTTTAAAGTGTAACACATAGGGTAATGTAATGATTCTTATAGGCTGTATGTAAATGCCATAGGATTTGTATCTTGTAGTAGACTGGTTAGTAGAAATTAGAATATTCAGTATAGAAAAAGATTTAATGTATTGTAACAGGAACTTCGGACACTTTTCCACCTTTTTCTCTCTGCTCCCTTTCTCTCTCTTTCAGGCCTGCTTTGAGCTGTGACTGGCAGCTCTTAGCAGGTCCCCTTCACCCATGACCTATGCAATAAACTGCATGCTCTAAAGACCAGCCTTGACTCCAGAGACCTCTCGTCACCACCCCCATCCCGACCGTCCTACACACACCCCCCGAGACTTCTACAACTTCTGAAGGTTCTTCTATCAAATAACCACTTACCATTGCTCTGAAACAATTCAGATACCACAAAATGAGGGGGAAAAACCACCCCAGGTTAAGAAATATGTATAATCAGAGTATATCATGAGACAGATTCCATAAAGAACCACACAGACGTGTTACAATGCACTGAGACATCAGACAATGGAAAACCTAACACTAAATGTTTCGTGTACTCAAGTGCCTTGAGACACCTGAAAAGCAAAAGAAACCTGAATCACAGTCCTGGAAACAAAGAACAGACTGGATTCCATTATATAATTTCAACCTATTTCATTTGTACCATTCAATAATCCCTGGATTACAGAACAAACAGTGAAGCAGAATTGGATTATGTTAAAAGAATTGCTCTTAAAAAGTAAAGTTTCTTAAAAAGTAAGAGATTACATAAGATATTAAAAGCATATGCAAGCCGGGAAAGATGCTCCACTACCAAATTGCCCAAAGCTTTAACAATTTAACATTTACACCTGTGTGATCTTTATAAAGCAGAAGACTACCAATTTGGGATTGTGAGAACCAGGCACAAAAATGAAACCCTGGATTTATGAATTTGAAATTCAACCATAAACTGTGCTGAAATTTTAATCAAAACATTTAGAAGCTCTCCACTTGACAAAAATCAGTCTCAACACAATGGATACATTTGCACTTAAAATTAAGCAGCTCGTGGATTTTAGTCTAGTGCAGAAAGCACATTTGTGTTGACCTACTTAAAAAAAGTACTAGAAGCTGCTAAATATGCTGTTACTGAAAACTCTGTTCCATACTGAAGAGATAGTCTATTTAAAGGTGGAAGCTAAATAAAAATGGGGAAAAAAACAAACCCTAAACCTGCAAAAGGATCTAATCTGTTTTCTATGAACTAAACTCAATTTCACTTACTCTTCCTGATGGGCATCGCTCAGAAATCTTCATACAATCGAAAGACTGACAATCATTCTCTGCAAGAACTTCATATTTCTGAAATTATTAGCACAAATTTACTGTATCCCCTGTTGGTTTGCCCACCAGTTAATAACACGCAGATAGGCATGTTACTCTGTTTCAGAGCTGTAATGTCACAGAAGGACAACTCCTCATCTTTCAGTGTGCTACACATCCACAGGCAGCAACTCTGGCCCAGTTACAATAAACTGTTGAATACTTCAAATATCAACACAGGGCACTAAAACAGCACCAAGAAGCATCAGAAAGCTTTAACTCTCTTAAAACTCCCTCATTCTAAATGATGAAGGTAAAAACCCGGTTTTTCCATGTAACCAGTTCCAGCACCCCAACACTCAAACAATTCAAGTCACTGACTAAGAATGAAGGCATGAGTCACTCCTAAAATGAGCACACTTTTTCTTTGTATACAGGCTTTACCAAAACAGATTACGACAACTCTTCTAAGCAAGAAATTGCAAAGACTGTATTGCCACAAACTCAGAAAATAAACCAAAGGGGAAAAACACAGGACAAGAGACAGTTTTAGTGAGCCAGAGTATCAGCACTGTCAGGGTGAGTTAAAGTGAATAAGTTTATAGGCATTCATCTTTTACCCACCATGTGTTCATTAAGTCTCTACTCTGAGCAAGACCAGTATGAAACCCAGTCAAGAATGCAAATATTTGGTCCTTGTCCTAATACTAAGCCAAATTGTGCTCAGCACAATCAAGAGAATAAAAGACAGATGGACAGCAGTTGCAATCAACTGACCTCTCAGAGTAGCTTTGTACTTTGTTTATTTTCCATACCAACCTGCATACTCACTGTTCTAGCTGCACAACACAAGATCACAGTAACAAAACTATTCTGCTGAAGTCTTACAATACAGGAAAAAATCTTGACAAAAAAGTTGCAGAGCTGGTTTACATTAATGAAGCAACATAAAATATAATTTTTAGCCCTATATTTGGCCCTGATGACATGAAATATTTTCCTAGAAAATCTAGGTTCCTGTTCTAGCGGTATTCTGAAATTACTGTGAAGAAATAAAACAATTCAATTATTTAAGTTCTAACATTAGCTACAGAAATATACTGAGGAAAATTTTTTGCTGTGTTTTTTTGAAGTCTTTTTTTCCAGCCTACAAGTTACTGGCCCACCTATCTCAACTGTACAAACCACTTGCCGATCCCAGATGCATTTGAAGAGATGTGCAAGTTGCCTGGTATTTGAGATTAACCTATTTTCAAAGCTGGCTCTAGAAATATTACATCTACTGTTGATGCTTATTATTATCAACAGCTCATTTTTGCAGTTTAAGAGAAAAAGCCAGTATTAGTCACACTAAGAGGACAGTGCATTTTTTAGTGCTGTTACACTGCCTGCGACTTCAATCCAACCGTCAACTCAGCAGGGCAATCTTACTTCACAGGAATTGAGTCATAACTGCAGATTTAGTATTTTAACAACAGTCCAAAAGAGACAACACTTGGAGTTTGAGATATCTTAAAACAACAAAGACATCTGAAGTAATTTCCTCTGTTAATTCCCTAAACATGCACGACTACTTTCAGTAAAAATTCATGCTCTTGATATTACAACTATTTCAGTTTATGACAACTGTTTACTTGAAAACCTGGCAGTTCCGACAGTATTCAAACCTGAAACAAACCTGTTAAAGTCAAATATATTACAAAATTCACAGCTAAAGTAAATCTTTTTATTATTTCCAAAGGACCCAAACTAACGGCTGACTGCTTTTCAGGACAAACACAATCAGTTTATGAATCTCTTTTGAAATATCCCAACAAAACAAAAGCCTCAAAACTGCAAAGACTTTTACAAAAACTGCATTGATGCTGCTCACAAATCTATGGAGAACAGAGAAGTGAAAAGCACCCCTTTCAGACTGAGATTGCTGGGAAAGCAGCGGACAACATTAAAAAGCAAACACAGTCATTTTACTTTTGGGAGAAATGCCTAGATCAAGCTTGCAGAGACAGTAGCTCCCAGTACACAACACTGCAGCTGCCAAAAGACTAGAGAAGAGAAGACAGCAGCTTCAGTGAATTGGCATCTGGAGAAAACCTCAATGAAACTCAGGTCTGGGACACTTCTAGCACAAATGCTGATGTACAAAAGAAAAAAAAAAAACACACAAAACCAAACTGAATCTAGATTAGACATAAGAACAAAAAAATTGAAAGAAACATTAACATTTTCTCAGTTCACAGTAACTAGGTGAAACAGAAGTTTGACAGTCTAGCTGAAGTGCTAGCACAACATTTGAAATTTTGGAGCCTTTACTTCATCTTTTGTATGTTCTTCAACTAACCAGAGAGTATCCTTCATCTCACACTCAAGGAACAATGTCAAGTCCCACATTTAGACATTTATGGTGCTTTCAGACATGTAACTTTTTTTTAATGAGGTCTCCAATACCACTGACACCAAAAAAATCGTGGAATAGCACGAAGTTGCCACATTTAGATCCATTTCAAGGAGAAAACTGGCAAATCCTACGGAAAATGAAAAGAGTTCTGAATCTAGCAATATCTACATCCTTAACAAACAGGAGACTCTGCATTTTTACATTTTGATAGCATCTTTTCTATGATTTGATGCTTTCTAATTTAAATAAATGAAGTTGTAGTCAATAATTGCAAAGGAAACCTTCTACAAGACTAGAAGACTTGCAGGAAACGGTACTGATGAATCAGCAGGTGTCACTAGTTTGAGACAGAGGCAGCTGGGGCACAGACTTTGACAGGAAGGCACAAAATCCCTAATAACTTGGTTATCTGACAGTAGTGCCATGCTAAGTACCATACCTGTAACTAGCACATTTAAGTACAGAAGACTGCAGATTTTACACAGTACAAGGCTATGACTTCCCAAAGCTGAAGGCCTACTTGCTGTTTTTAAAGACAGTGTTAGATCAGAATAACCACTGGAAATACAGGGATAAAAGTGACCACCTATGTTTTCTGTGGTCATGTTAGCCAGCCAGTGAGACAATTACCACCAAAACCAGTTGGATCAACAGGACAACTCACAGCTAGAAAATGAGAAAAGAGAATGGCCTAATTGTGGCCTTCCAGCACCTGAAGGGAATTTACACAAAAGATGAGGCAAGACTGTTTGCAAGAACATGTGCTGACAGGACAAGGGGCAATAGCTACAAACTGAAAGAGAATAACTTTAGATTAGCAATTACGAAAAAATTCTTTACTGTGGGGGTGGTGAGCCACTGGAACAGGCTGCCCAGAGAAGCTGTGGACGGCCTTCAAAGCCAGGTTGCATGTGGCTTTGAGCAACCTGGTCTAGCTGAAGGTGTCCCTGCCTATGAGAGGGGAGATGGAACAGGAAGATTTTTTAATGCCTCCTTCCAACCCAAACTATTCCATGACTCAGTGACTTCACGAATGAGCTACATCCACCTTCCGAGCCGGCCGTCTGCAGTGCAACAGATATTGAAGTCGGTGAAGAGGGTACGAGGCGGCACAATTCTCCACTACCCCCGCTAGCCCCAGACGGCAGCAGTCCTCTCCTGGGCCAGGATCGGTGCTGGTGTTCGCCCAAGAGCGCCCGGCACGACCCGGGCGAGTAGAAGCTGCTTCGTCACCGTGAAGGGCCCTCGCCCCGCGCTGCCGGAGGCGGGAGCAGCGGGCCGGCGTTCCTCTCCCGGGCGGCGCTCCGCTCGG
>WEIU01000392.1:87148-108724 GCA_013389925.1 Aegithalos caudatus | reverse complement strand
CTAATCTTTGTAATAGGGAAACAGGAAGAATCCTACTATAATTTGTTGCTGGTTCTGCTGAAACTCTGCTTCCAGTTGCTTCTTCTTTTCACTCTCCTCATACAGTCTCTTCTGTATCTGGGATTGCTGATGCTTCATCTGAGCCACTTTCTGCTCAAGTTCTCTTGCTTCTCNTGCTGTAAGGTCTGAATGTTCATGTCAAATTTCAGTTTAAGAGCAGGAAAATTTTTAACAAATGACTTGTAACTATATGACTTAGCTTCATTCTTTATTTCACAGCATTCTTAGGGTCAGCAAGATCTACTAAATTCTGCCTAAACAATCACATGTTATTGCTCTAGTTTCTGAGCCATCTGGTAAAGCTGGCATAGGCAGAATTAAACATGAAAAGATACAGTTCATGTTTGGCAATACAGTGAAAGTGCTAAAATCTAACAGAAACCACAGTTCTGGAAAATTTGTAGAGACATAATGATGTCAGAATGCTGTTGCCAGAATGCTGGTGTCAGAATGTTGGTCCTGAGCTCAAGTCAAGAAGCAAATTACCTCTTTCTGTATGGGACTTTTCTGACCTGCTATTCTAGGATTGAGAGGCACAGAGCACCTAAACTGGCTCTATACAGAATACTAACTTAGATGTAGCAGAACTTAGAAGGTCAGTGTCAAACAAATATGCTTGTATTGGGCCTGATCTTGCAAAGCATCATAGGGATTTGCTTAGAGCTAGAATTTATGTAGTATTTTCATAAAACATGAGTTTTATTTACAGCAGGTAATAAATTTGTAATATCCTCTCTTGGATAAGTTCTATCGGACTATATACAATGATGTATGGACAGCTCATATCTCCCAATAATTTCTTAGCTTCTTAAATACCAAGAAGCTATTTTATGTATCTAACCAAGTACATGTTAACCAGAGCTTTTGAGTATAATAGTATTAAGTTTCTCACAAGCTACTTCAATCCAACCAGCTTCCAATGTGTAAAACAGGTAAGAATTTTACAAGCAGAGTGTTAAGGTTTAGACAGTGAGACAGAGATTTGCAAATCTTAATAATCAGATCAGAAATACCTGCACTTTCAACTTAGCAGCCTCCATCTTTTTCTGGCACTCTTTCTGTAACATGACTTTCTCAGGAATGTCTCTGAGCTCTTTACTGTCCAGCTCCTGAAGCTGCCTTTGTGCTTCAGCCAGTTCTCTTTTGGCCTGTTCAATTTCATGCTCAAATTTACTTATCTTCAAAGAATATTGCCTGCTTACAGACTGAGCATCCTTACCTTAAAGACAGCATATACAAATAGTTTAAAACCAACATGATAATCGGTTGAAATATAATACTCACTTTTGAAGTTGAAACATTAGTCACTTCGTTCTGGCTAAGTCAGTAATTTCTGATACATTTTCCAACACTAAAGGAACCTGCAGTTCCCTTCTAACTCTGAAACGGAGATAAAGAGAGTCCTAAATCTGAACATTTCATGAGTCACCTCATGCCACCAAATAAAGTGCCATCTGAGTGCCAGAGTTCTTCTGCCTACTGTAGATTTTGGCAAAATGGCTATCCCTGTATTTAATAATTTTGTTTGTTTTTCTCAGAAGAATATGCCATTTATTTATTACTCAACTTTCAGCTTAATAATTATTAAATAATCTTGGATTGTGTTTCTACTCTGTGACTTGTCCTGTTTGGGTAATCTGGGATGGCACAGAATCTTTCTCAGACTACCTCAAGGGAAAGTAAACAAAGGAGAAGAGTATGATTGAAGGGGCTGAGGAAAAAGATCCTTCCTGTCATCACACAGCTAGTTTCTGTATCAGGACAGATGCGTAAGGGATGTAGGCTACCAGGGACACTGACTTTCTCCTTCATCCACTTCTGATTTCCATTTCTCTGTTGCTATAGAACACAGAAAATACAGTAATGTATCTTTTCTCCTATCCCAGATGTTATGTCACAAATACATGAGATCAGCAGCACCGACCATATATTAAAAATTACACTATTGTTGAATAAAAGCAATAATCAACAAAGCACAAAAATATTCAATAAATAATCTTCATATCATAGTAGAGTAGGCTGTAATCAAAATTTTCAGTGCAATCATAGCAAGTAATTAGCAAAATTTATGGATTTTTGGTTGTTAAAAATATTCTTGTCTAATATAGTTATGTAAAAATAAGACATACAGAACTTCAGGTTTTCTGTGCCTTTTCATTTGTTTCTGAATGTCTTCATTCCCTACAGCATCCAGTATCCCTACAGCAGCCAGTTACCTGTTCTTACTAACTTCTTAATAACTTCTTCTTTCCTTTTGATATTAAGTTCAAGTTCTCTTATTTTTTGCTCAGCCTTGGCAAGTCTCAACTCTGAATTCTTCAACTTCTGCATGTTAAAAACATGGATTTTCTGGATGCTGTCAATCTCTTCATGTTGAAAAAAAACAAAGCAAAATAGAGTTATAAAATCTGGAATAGATCCTGTATTCAAAAGCTAGTGCTCTGCAATATCAACTGTGTGCAGTTCTTCCATATGAAGTACAAGAATCAAAAGAGAGAAGAGAGCAGGGTATTTTTCCCTGCCATGTGTCTAAATAGGAAAAAAAAAAAAAAAAAAAAAGGACAATATGCACTTGCATTTCAAGACCCTAAGTCTGAAAAATATTCCAGAAACCACTTCAGTATTTTTGGTAAGATTATAGCTTCCATTTTAATTGAAGCAATACTAAAGATTTATACCTAACTGGCTTTTTGAGGAGTGAACTACTTTCTCGCTAGTAGGTATTACTAGAGGTTATTAACATCAGTTTCAGAATGGGAAAGAAAAACAGAAATTAGAAAACCTACATTGAAATATAAGCAAAAAATATTTGCAACAAATACACATATTTTTCAGGGAAAACTAATTACATGTGCTAAAGACAAAATTGAGTATTCTGATACTGTAGTAAGATTTGCTGTAATAACTTCCATTATACCTGTGGTTGTGTCAGTTTGTAGCGCAGATTTATTGGACAAACCAAACTTGTCTACTTGACATTTCATGTCACTTACATCAGGAAGGAAGCACAGAGAAGTGTGATTTTGTGTCCATGTTCGGTTTATGGAATGCCTATGGAAGAAAGATAAACATGCTACTCTGCAAATACATAGGGATTTTCTTTCTTTAAGTATGATGCAAAGTAGATGATCTTAACAGAGAAGAATCTCAAACTTAAAAAAGAATTTATAACTTCTTTCTCATCCACACTACTCCCACACAAACCATCACCCAATCCCTCAACCTTCAAGGTACATTCTGACCCCGAAGCAAGGATAATACAATCTTTGCTAAACCTACGTATATTAAACTTATTTTGCAGTATGCTAAGTTGGTCACACAGGTTTACTGTAGGTATCATTATGGATGGTCTCATATCATGGAAGGATTAGGCAGTAATACTACCTTTGCTATACATTTTTCTGTAACAAAAGTTAAAGAACAAAAAATTACTTATATGAGGTTTTCTCTTCATTGCCTGTACTGTCTTCCTCTTCATCACTCTGATCAGAGAGGTGGAGGCGAAGGACTTTATCTTGATCCTCTAACTTGCTCAGTGTAATCTGTTTGCGAATATGGAATTCTGCCATTATCTGGGCCGGGGACAAGACTGGGGGGCGGGGATACCACTGTCAAAAAGCACATGAAAACAGTGTTGGGTAAAAATACTTGGAACAATTTAGCAATTCATTACTCATATTTTAAAAAATATTTCACCACCTGAGCTTGTATGCAAAATTACACAGGTTTTCTATAATAACTCCGCATACCTTTGTAACAAAAGGTTTTGCAAGAGCCTAGAGAAGTTGTTCCAAATGTGAAAGAGGTCACTGTGAGCAATTCACTATCCCATGTACTCAACACATTGGTAAGAATAATTCATTTTTTATAATAGATCATACTTGAACCCTCAAAACTTCTAGAAAACCAGCTGGGGGGGATGAAAACATGAGCCGTAGCACTTGTAGGTGGGAATTTTTAGCCTAAATATTTTGGATAACTGTGGCATAAACAAATGTTACAAAACTAATTTTTCAGAGTCTTCAGTGGGAATTTAAGCAGCAATATCTGAGAAAGCCATCATATGTTGTCATGACATGTCTAATCATTGGCCTATAATCATTAAAAAGTAGAAGGGGAGAATTACGTAGACCTTACCTTTTGGATCTCTGTCCCTGAAGGCAGGTGAAGGGGGTGTAGCAACTTTTTTGTGACTGGGACACTGTAGAGCCTCCTGGCAAATGTCATGACAGCTGGCCCATCTTCATAAGCATTTGGGAAATCTAAAGCTTTCACATCTGTAAACTTCTCTAATTTCAATTTTAACTGATCAATGAGTATTTGCTGTTCCACCATTTTCTCAGTCTCATGGGAAAAAAAAAATAAAGCAAAAGCAAAACTGAGCTCTGTGTCAAATTCATGACTTCTAATTCCTCACAAAGGTCATGAATCTTGTAAAACATCCACTGACCTTAAATTATTCTGCAGGGCAACAAACTGAGAATTCTATGACATAGCATCAGTCTCAGTGCCCTCTCCTCCCTCCCCCTTCCTCCCCGCTACCACTCTCCAGTCCAGTAAAATTTAGACACATTTTTTTTCAGAAAGACCTACCCCAGTGTCCTGGGTTACAGAAAGAGTGCCAGTGTGGGGTGTAGCCAAATTGAATATTCTAGGCCATTTCTGACAACTGTTAATCACACATTGTTTGCAGTAGATGATGCCCAGTGTACACCTGGCACCTCAGGCTCCAAGCTGGGTGTTACATGAGGTAAGGGAGAAGAGCCAAACCCTGTGAGGAGGGGAGTGTTTCTGTTTCTTCACAAGTGACTCTGCAGTGCTAACTCCTTCTGGGGAAGCATCAGCACAGTCCCACCAATCCTGAGAGGGTCATCTCTGCCAATGGGCCATCACTGCTCAACAGCACCACCATAATGGGCAGCTGTAACAACTTAGACCACCAAGGATTCCCAAAAATATCCTAAGACTCATAGGATTACATCATTCCCACCGTGCAACTGTGTGCCCTGGGGAGGTGCTGAATACTCTCCCCTGAATCTGAGCATATATAACTGGGGACTTGGGACCCCACCACCCCTAGACAGATCCAGAGGGGACCACCACTTTTGACTGCAAACACCACTTCAACAGGACTGCAATCACCACGTGATAGGACTCCAACCACAAGTTTGTGGGTCTAAGCCAGTTTTAATGTGTATAATTAGATTTATTTTAACCTTTCTATTAAATTGTAACTCTGACCTGAAATCTCTACCAAGGTAATTGTCTAGATTTCATTTTTCCCACTGGTTTACTTCCAAACCAGCACACCCAGTTTAGTTACATTAGCCTATCTAGGCATCTAGTGAGGAGTGAATGACATAATTAGGAGCTCATGCTTGCTTTATATGTGTGTTTATAGAGAAAATAAAGTGAGAATTAAACAAACATTTTCAAATTAAAGTTATTGTCTGAGACTAATTAAAAATGTACATGGGCTTTGAACATTTTCATCTTTCAAGATTACTTATATTAATGAATACACTTCACTTGTGTATTCCACTTTAAACAGTTCTACTTTAAATATTTCTTGTATTAATGAACTAAACATATACATGATCACAGGATCACTTGCTGCTTTTTCTTCTACCCAGCCTCAAGTTTGTTGATAATGCTAGTTTGGGGACCTTTCCTGCTTCTACTACAGCATTCTCCATACATTGTTCAAAATACTTATGTTACCTAAACTGATTTATCCATAAGGCCAAGATTATATGCATTTTCAACTCACTCTATTGTTTTGGATTCATTTTGAAGTATGGTTAAAAACTGGCCTAGAAAAACAGGGAAGTTGAAAAATAGCTCATGATACATTCTGCATTCTTCTACTTTCAAGTACATACTTTTATTCATTCTTTGTGTTGTTGTCTTAGATTGAAAGTTCCTTCCAAACACAAATATACAATGCCTTACAAGTTGACATTGTGTTGGAATACAATGTATTATTCCTATGTCACAGAAAAGAGAATATATGTATGAATATCATATTTATCTTTTTGGAAGAAGTAACAGCCAAAACCAGCTACTTGTCCCTGATACAATTTCACATACAACTCCACAGTCTAACACCCATTGCATAAATGCATTTATTATCTCCTACCTCATAAAAGTCCATATTCTATCATTCTATCATTAAATTACATATGCCTGTGAATACAATGTAAAATATTTGACAGCAGCACTTGCTTTTCATTATCCTACCTGCATTGTATGTTTTAAAATAGAAGTGCCAGTTTAGTGAACTAAATGCCAAAAAGGTGCCTGAAAGCTCTCAAGCTTCTTTTCTGTCTCTGATACTGAAATAATCATCTATCAACACTGAGACAAGCATTATCACAGTATAAATTGATGCTATGGTGTGCAGGCTAAAACAACATCTAGCCAGAAGTGATAGGATAGAAAAGAAAGAAAGTGACAGAAAAAAGAAAAAGATCATGACAAGTTTACCTACCTTTCATGTACTGATCCTCCCCAAGCCATCAGGAAAGAAAAGGAAAAAGGAGAAAAAGTATAGTAGGGAGAAGAGCACTAGCTATCCACGTTTATGCTTTTCTCTTTTAAAAATCCATGTAACTTATCTGTCATTCACATATCAGGCAACATCAGCAGAATACTAACTATTCTATTTGTAGTCTTCTCAACTTTGAAATATTATGCACATACTAGCCACCATAATTTCATTAGCAATCTCAAGATCTACAGAAGGAAAGAGGCAAGCAACCTCTTTGTCACTACCTCACGTTCCATTGTGTCACTCAGTTTTCTGTAATGGTAAATCATCAGAAAGCTAGGATGGATTTCTCCTTATAAAGTCAAAAGGGTACAATACTCTAATTCTTAATAAAGCTATAACAAAATAAGTTTCTATGCAACTTTTCAATGAAAGCATTCTATAGGATCTGTACAGTCCTTTTTAAATTCTGAAGAATCTTTCAAAGTCTTTCAAATCCTAATCTATTAATTGTCCTGGAACTCCTTAACAATGATACAAATCTGGGAAGAGGGTTGCCTGTTATGTTTCAGGAAGCATGGACAGCATGAATAGTTCTCTTCAAGTTATGCAGAAGGCTCCTAGTGTAGCGTTGTTTGGATTTATTTTATAAGTTTTATAATAGCTTTCATTGTAAACTGTAGCTTTTAGTCACTTTCAGGTGAGCCTCCTGTCCTTATCAGAAGTTGATAAGTTTCCAAGACAACCCAGGCTTTTGCCCAGAGACTGTCTTCTATTGGTCCCTTTCCAGGACGTTTCCCTACCCATCCTTTCCAATGTATCTTTCCCCCTCTGTCCATCAATCATTTTCAAGGTCCAGAGGTTCGGCCAGTGGTTGGTGGACACCCAGAAGACCCCACCCCAATTTAGCTTGATTTGTTCTTGTTTAGGTAATTCAGTTGGCATTTGCCACCTTGCTTTGTTTTATTGGTTTACAACTTGTACCCACCCCTGGAATTTGTAGTGGTAAAAACCCCCTGCAGCTCAGGTTCGGGGTCTCTCTCTAGAGGCACTGAGCCTGGGGCCAGGGGCTTCCCCTGTGATCCCCGAATAAAATCTGCTCCCCAAGCCTCGAGAGAGTTCCCTCTTTCTGACCACAGCTATGACAGCGAAGGTAACGGTGCTGCAGAGCCAAGAACCCACACAAAGGTTCTGTTGGGGCGCAGCCAGGGCTGCTGGGTGGTCAGCCAAGCAGGGCTGACCCCAGAGACAGAGCTGAGCACTTCAACATCCTAGCACAGCTAGGCTCATATACAGTCTCCAGGAATCGTATTACTGTGATACAGCCACTAGATGAGCCCAACTCATTCAGTGAAACAGCTCTAATTAAAATAAAATGTCCCTAATATTGACTGGTAATTAAGTTAAAATATATATATATATATTCTGAGGGACCTGTTGAATACATTCACATGGTAGAAGGATGGTTCAATACAGATAAATGTGTACCAGTGGAAAAATACCTGTAATCTTTGGGTTTCTTGAGCCTCCTTTAAAAATTCCTGTTGCTCTTTCTTTTCCTGAAATAATGTCTTTATCTCATTCTGTAGTATCTGCACTTCATGATTCTTCTGGCTAAATAGTTCTTCATCCATGACTAGTACCTGCTACATAATAAAATTTCAGCTGGGCAAAAGGGAAATTATTATTCCTACAACTGGAATATGAATAAAAATAAAACCTCATTTGTTGTTAAAGGACATGACCATAACTGTAAATTCTTGAGGCAGGTATAGCAAATTATATAAGTGGTTATCTGCAGTTTCTGGCAGCTATTTCTTCACTTCTGTTTCATCTATTGATTTTGTTCTGACAAGTTTCATTCTTCCAAAGGAGATAATGCACTCACAACCAAACCTAATTTATTGAAGTATATGTTGAATTCAATTATCCTCTTTAGTATGCTGTTACATGTAACAACAAGATCACACCATCTTGTAATTAGTACAGTTCTCAAATGAAAACAATAAGAACAGTTGTCCTCAATCTGCAACTTGGATAACAGCTTAAGGATTAAAGAAACCATAAGAATGCTTCTTCATACATTCTTGTGAATGAACTGATACTTATTGATGGGGATTTCCAAATGTTGTTACTCTTCCAGAAAGCCTGCAGAAGCCAAATACAAAGTACTGAAACATTACATCAACCTACAAACTTTCTCATTCCTGCTCTTCCTAATTTTTTCTCTCCAGGAGTCCTGGTGGTGGACATATGAATGGGTTTGGGTGTTAGCTACAGCAAATCCACTATGCCAGTGTTTAAATATCATTTAAGACAGCATTATTCAGGCAATAATAGCTGCTAGCAAAGAAATGTGTATGTACAGACAAGAATAGGTCCATTACTAGTTATTAATCTGTCTGTGTGCAAACTCTGCTCTAGAGTCTGTAGCATCTCATTTATTTTAGCCTTTCTCTAACCACCTCCTCCTGGCTGTAGATGGCATACTCACCTGAGGAAGTGAATTTAAGCTAAGTTTAAGCTCAGCTTTTACACTGTTTTGAACCTGGGAAACAGAGGTTTAAAACAAGCCACAGAAGAACATGAAGAAGGAAGAAAAAAAGTTGTGATTTAGATTGCTTAAGAACAAATAAAAGACAAAATTTGTCTATGCAATTGCCTGATAACAATCTATAGGTTTATCAGTTTGGTTGCAAACTAAAAATTAGTTGGTGTTACAAAATTCTAACTTATTGGAGCACCGCCTCTTTGCACACATGACAAACTCAAATTCGTTTCTCTGAGGTGTTCATCTGGCATCAGAACTTTGCTCAGTTTCCAATTAGTGTACAGGTGTTTTAAGTAATAAAATTAATTTTGTTTGAGGTTATTTTCACTGTACAAAAATCTGCATTTCTTTTCTTTTGGTGTTCACAGTCAACATTTTAACTCAGCACATCCAACATATGTACTTCCTAAACGCATATGGGGATGCTTCCAAAAAGAATTATTTATTTGTGTCAGTTCTGTTGGGAGACATGCTCTCATAAGGCTGAGAGCTCTTCTCCCCATAGGTCATCTCTAGAACTGTTATCTGCTGTGAGAGAAACAGCTAATCAGCACTACCAATATGACAGGATCCTCATGGGACATCTGCATGCCAAGACTCCTAGATGTTGTTCTGAAATTTTCACCTCATCTGGAAAAACATAAACAAGTATGATGTCACCAAAAAGAAAAAGTTGATGTTTAACACAAAAGCAAATGTTAGAAAGTGGGTGGACAAAGAAATCTGCAAATAATTTAGAAAGTCAGTCAGTTAAAGGCCTGGCAATAGAAAAGGAAATACACAAGGTTTTGTTAGCCCATAGCTGTAGAAATACAGTTTAGGAAATTGCTGAGATAAGAGATGGGATTGTAACTTCATAATATTATAAAGACTAGAATATTACATACATCTTCTTAGATAATATGAGACAAAAGTTGCACAACTTAGTCCTTGGGTTATCTCTATATTCACAGATTTGAAAATATCTGTATTGTAATTATATGTGTAATGCTTCTGAGAGAGTAATATATTTTCAGGATTCAAAACAATTTCTGGTTTCACAGGAGAACTCCTGAGGGTATGCAACTAAATACACACTTCAAGAAAAGAGAAAATTGTCTTTCTCTCTTTCTCTTTTTTTTCCCCCAACTAAGTACACTCCCTCATTTCCAAGACCCCAAACCCAAGGAAGAGCAAAAGAAAGAAAACCTGTTAGTCCAGACAGAAATTGTTCAGTAAGTGAAGGTGAAGTGAAAGAACAGAGGAAATAATACAAGTAATGCAAATGTAGTTAATTAATGCAAACCAAATCACTTTCTGCCTCAAAAGGGTAGACTGATGCCCATTAACTTCCCTGCAAAAAGACAGCTAACATAAGTAAATCCCTCTCCTCCCCCTTTCAGTTTCTGAGTACGTCATGTGATGTGAAGTATCTTTTTGGTAGACTTGGGTCATCTGCCTGGTTGTACTCCTCCTGTCCTTGGGTGCACTCTCCTATCTATTCACTGGTGTCACAGGCAGACACTTGGTCCCCTAATGCTGTACAAACATTCCGCAGCAAGACCTCAAAAACACTGGTGTTTATCAGATAGTACTAGTCAGAAATGCAAAACGTGGCACCCTACAAGCATTTATGAAGAAAATTAACTCCATCCCTGTCAGACATAGTACAACCTCCGCTTCATATTCCACACCATTTATGTCATGGTCAAGCCTCACACTATCCAATGAAACATTGTTATTGTTAACCATCCTTCCTCCTTTTCTCATCCTTTGACTTATGCAGAGATATAATTTCTTTAGTCTATAAGCCACTCCTGTAAAATACCCATAAAATGTCCACAGAGTTTATTTAGTCCATTATGTGGGTTCTGTCTGGTTACAGAAACCACTCAGGACAGGAGCCCAGGCTATGCTAAAAGAATTGATGTATGATCCTACAAGAGACCAGCACAGTCCTTCCATAGTGTCAGGGACTGAAATGTTATCACTCATGGCTCAAATATTGTCATAACAATTTTTGCCCATTATGGCAAAACTGTACAATGAAGCTGCGCCAACAAAACCCACAGTGAATGGGTCTCCTGACTGAAACCCTGAACTGTGAGTTAAACTAAGGCTATTCAAGACAAGTGACACTATTGGTCAAAGCATCTCAGGCCTAGGAAGTAATGGATAAGGCTGGGACAGCATTCATAGAAGAGCCAAGCCCAGCAGGTTCAGGGTGGAGGCCACAGCCCCAGACTTATCTGTTGCCAGGTTTGCACAAACACCCCCTCCACCAAAGGGTGGGAGAGGGAGGTTTTGGGTCCATGTGAAAACCTCTGGTCAGAGGCAGTGAACACCCATCCTCTGCTGCGCAGACTAGCTCAGCTGTGGGACCCCTCATCCCAGGAAATTCACATCTATGGGATATTCACATGAGGGGCAGCTAAGGGAGTGTCAAGGCCCATCAAAGGTCCCCCTGAAGGGTTCCCCAAACCCTGCACCAGAGGACTGTACATGACACTAAATGATGCAACTGACCTAAAGTCTTTCAAGGGACAGTGTCAAATGGCCCCCCCTCAGGGGAGACACCTGGGTATCCCCACCTGGCCCAAATGTATATTAATCCATTGAATACTATGCTTTTGGTGGGGGGCCCTCACCACCAAGAAGCCCAGATGGAGAGGATCAATGAGATATCATTAAGATCCATGGAGGGGTGGTATGTTTTTACTTAATCTGTCTCTGTCATCCTTCCTCCCTTCCTCCCATTAGCCTCTTTTACTTTTAAATAATTGCCTCTTTTACTTTAAATCAATTTACTGGTATCAACATATAACCTTGTTTGGTTTTAATCCATTTCAGGGATAATCAAACCTCAGTTTTATTTCCATTTTATTCACAGAGAGTTCTCTTTGCCCCTTTGTGGTTAGAGCAGATTCTAACACATGGTAGAAGCATGGAGTTCAAACCCACAGGGTCATAAGTCCACTGAATCAGTATCAGAAAGAGGAAGGGGTCTACTGCATCTCAGGAATTGGTTGACAGCAACTGGAACAGTAATCTTTCTGGAAGACCCTTTTTAACCACTGCCTCTTCCCCTTTTATGTAGAGACTGCTTTATGTGCAAAGTTCCAGGACTAAATAGGTGCACCGCCCCCCTTCTCGTATCCTTTCCACAGTCATGCAGGTAGAACTGTAGGGTGGGATGTGTCATGGGCCCATGGTTCCCTTTCCCTTAAGCAGAGGAATTCCTGCTCATGGTAGCCAATATGCTGGCCTGCCTAAGCAAGGAGGTAAAGAGATTATCTACATTATTTATTGAGATGCTAGACCTTGTGTAACAATCTTTCCATGGCTGAGATGCAGGCCCATAGCAAGGAGAGGAAATAGAGCTTTTGAGTAAATCAGTAGGGCTGGCAGACAGTTCTGTACACAGCCACAGAATCAGCCTAAATCAGGCTTACTAGTTTGCTGTCATTTGATGTCTGTGTGTTCTGTACAGACTTCTGCCACTCAGATCATGTGCACTGTATATTGTTTGGATGTTTTGAAGCCTGATTATTGTCCATGTCACTGAAGACCACCTCCACCACCTCTAATTCCCTCAAACATTAAATATATTTCTCTGTGGCAGTCCACATGCCTTACTGGATGACAATATCTTCCTCAAGAGAATACTTTGTCTTCATGCTCAATAGGAGTCACCTCTGGAATCTGAAGGTGGCTGACCCTGTTCTAATCCCTCTGTCAATCCCATATCCCTAGCAAAGAATCCCAGTGGATGTGTTTCCCTACCTTTTAGCTCCAGATTGTTAACCCCTACTATTCCAGCTCTGGAGCAACCAGGTAGCAATTAGCTCATCTTGTCAGGCCAAATCTTTACATGTTATCTTGCAGCTAGATCATGGATAGGAACCAGGTAGCTTTCACCTCTTATGATTTATGTCTCTTTCCTTTCTTATCCTTCTGTGGAACAGGCTGCTTGTTCTGATTCTTCCTCTCTCCTCCTCTGAGCAGGAGCTGCTTCTTCTCTTATTAACTTGATCTCTGCTTCTATTGTTTCTTCTTTACTACAAGATCAGCTCTTACACTTGAGAGCTCAGTCTCTGGTTAAGTGTTTCTGTGCCCTCAGACCAAGAGACCTCCTCAGTCTCAGACCACCACAATCCTGTTTGTCGGCTTTTAGACCAGAATCTCTTGCATTTCTAAGGACACTGACTTTATAGGCATGGTGCATATCCAACATAGCTATAGAAGTCACTGTGTTTCACCTTCACTCCTTCAAATGACATATTAATTTGATGGATTAATGAGCCTAATAATCAGAATTAAATCACAAGCTGCCAGAGCCAGCAATACCCCTGTGCTCCTGCCCAGTTCCTCCCATACATACCGAGGGATCAATTTCCTGTGTGGCAACTCCAAATAGCTGTTTAATCTTACAAACAATCATCAAAGCCAGGATCACAACGCATCAGTATGAACAGCCTGATTAATACCAGATTAGGCTGATGACCAGTAATTTTGTCATAGCTCCCCCAAGCAAAGGTGATAAAAAGCAAACAAAACAGCAAAATCTGAAAATAGTCATTAATGATTCTTGGAGGCTGTTTAGCTAGAAAGGAACCAAGCATCTAAATATTCAAGGACACATACAAATCAGCACCCAAAGCAAATATGCAGTTTCATGACCTGCAGCAGTCATTCAACATCTTAACAGGTATTAACAGCTACAAGTTTAATCTAACACATTGTAATCCAATCTGTTATTAACCTGAAAGCCTTGGGCTACAGGCTGAGTTCCAAAAGTAACTGTTGTAGGTTACCCCAGTAGGTAGCTAAGGACACAGAACTATTGATTCACTTCCCCCTACCCCTATCTCCTAGGAGGACAAAGCAAGAGCAAAGGGAAAGTGAAAGCAAGAAAATCTGTGGGTCAAGATAGAAACTGATCAGTAAGTGATGAGGAAGTGGAAGAGAGAAAGAAAATAAAACAAAACAGATGATTCAAAAGCTATCACCCACCACCTCCCAAGACTGAATAATGCTCAACCAGTTCTGGGCAAAATAGAGCTAATCTCCCTCAAGCTCCTCCTCTCCCTTTTTATTCCTGAGCATCATGTTATGTGGTATGAAATCTCTCTTTGATAGTTGTCTTGGGTTATGGAACCAAAAATGTGTATTCTATTTCCAGGGGGAGGGGGGCAGATGCTTTCTGCTAATGGCCCAGCTGTTAAAACCAGGTGAGGCAGTGTTTCTTATCTCTTTCACCACCCATCCTCCCTCCAGGGGGATATCTGCTGATAATGGGCCATTAATGCTCACCAATGACATGACACATTACATCATCCCAGTTTGAGATGCTCCACCCTGTTACAGGTGCTCCAAGCATTCCTACACAGATATAAGGGAGACGTGGGAACACCAGTTCATCCTGTTTTCCACTGGATTCCCAGAGGAAGGCTGAACCCATCTCACCCCNCATATCTTTGCCTGATAGCCTTTAATTGCAAAATTATAATAATTCGGGGTAGATGGTTTACAATCTCTATTTCAAGGGAAACTCCAGCTTTTTGCTGGCAGATACCTGTCTTTCTAAACCAAGACATTAGTTCAGGTCATCTGCTTTGCTGCATGCATGTTTGTCTCCAACTATTCATGCACCCTCTAATTTATTTATGGGGGCACAGGCAGAAAAACAGAAGGCCTGTCACTGCACAAAACACCATTCAGCAAGGGCAAAAACATCACTGTGTTGTTACCATTGTATTAGTCATAAATCTAAAACACAGCACCCTCAGAGATGCTATACGGAAAACTACCTCCACCCCAGAGAGACCTTGCATAGCTAAAACCAAAAATCTAACAGATAAAACAGCTCAGCCTCAAAAGTCATCTTGAAACTGACTAGAGAAAATAAAACATTACTTCACTTAGCTCTGTTGTCACAGATTCTGTATTCATCCATTAAAATAAATCTGTGTCCCAGGGATTAGCCAAATGAAATTATGGAACATTGTAAATTAAATTCAATTGTCAAATTAGGTACAGGTGACAATTTTATCCATCTTTTAAAATTGAGTTCAAATTTTGGCAGATTGCTTTTTCACTTAGTCATTTAAATAAACACCTTATGATTAAATACCTGGCATTTCTTTAGTTCCTTCTTCAGCTGAAGAATTGTGATATGACGTGGTACTGGGCTGGTCTCAGTCCCTATGTCAGTTTCCTGGATGGTGAGAGCTTCCTTCCTTACTTTCTGTACCATAGTGATCCAGCTCTGCAACCTGTCCCGCTGACTTTTTCTTAAGCTAACATCATCAGTCAAATCAACCAGAAAGAGGAAGGCTTCATCTACACAATTTCTATAACTGAAATATTGAATCTGAAGGCGAGTGAGCTGCTCCTCAAGTGAATTGATACAGGCTTTTTCTTCATTTAAGTCATGTAAATGCTGATTATTGACCTGTTTGCTCTGCAAAGCTTCCTGAAGCAATCTGATTTCAAGTTTCATTTCATCAATTCGGTCTTTTTCTGGGTTGTAATTTACTACTGGTTTATTTCTAATGTTTTTGGCTCTGTTGGCATATTTGAGGGAATTTAAAGATTCATCAAAGTCCAGTGAGGATGGACTTATACATGTTATCATAACAGTCTTGGCATTTCCTCCAAGGGAGTCTTTCAGAATACGAGTGATTTTAGCATCCCTGTATGGAATATGTACACTTTTCCTTTTTGGGTTTCCAAGGGCACTGATGACATTTCCCAAGGCCAAGAGACCACTATTGATCTGAATTGATTCTTTGAAGCATTCACCAGTACTTCCAGTCTTTGCTACCCTCTCTGATCCTGCCAAATCCACAAAATGAAACTTTGAAGCAATCACATCCTGTGCAACATCAGTATTTTTCTGATGCTGTGCAGACTGCTTCTGATGAATACTGATAGTAAAAATGGCATGAGATCGACTAGAGTGCTCATTCTTCTGTGTTGTGCCTGTGTGACGAGCTGCATTGCCGCTTTCCAGCAGGCTTATCACTTCATCTGCACATTCTACTTGGAATTCCTTAGCACCAACAATCACTTCAAACACAAAAACAGATGAAAGTAAGAATTATTTAATTAATTCTGAACTCTTCAGCAAAAGTTTACAGCAATAACTATAAACATGTATTAGAGAAACATACAAGCCTCCATTATTATGAGGTCATAGCATATAGCTACAGAAATAGAAAATACAATATGTGAAAAGCATGAGGTACAACACATCAGCAGATATTTAATGTATGGGTGTACTGTGCCATAACATTTGAAACAATATCTTAGATGAAAGATACAACTCATTTACACATTGCACACTGCACACTACCTTTACAATTTACAGTGTAGTGCTAGCTAGAAAAAGTATGAGCAAAGTCAGCTGAAAGGATATTTTGCCAGTTTAAAAAAAGACTAAAACTATAAAGTTTTTAGTAAAAATTATTCCCAGCCTGTACTAAGAAAATAATTTTATTCTGAATAGTGCAGATAGTTGGGGCTTTGGGAAAGGTATCTACTAAAGCTGAAATGTACTTCTACCAAGTGATCTTGCTAATCATATTTTTAATCATATTTTTCTTCTGATGAGAGATGGAAAATGTCCTAGCACAATTTACTGAAGCTGACTCTAACTCCACTGAAGAAAAGAAATAATTTAAAATATATTGTGGGATCCTTTTAAAGCAATGATATTGTCTGCAATATTTGTGCTAAACTAGTGCTTTCTCCCAGCTACAGGACTAAAAACCCACAACAGCTTAATATAACAGTATAATAATACTAGAGTAAACACAACAATTAGAAGATACAGAAAAAAAAGCCAAACTTAAATTAAATACTTTTAGATGTGGATTCTTCTAGCATTTTCATGAGGTGAACAGGATATCTATAGGGTAAGTGTTAATCGTGAAGCCTCTAAAAATATCTACTCCCCCTCCTCTTAATGAAGTAGTCTCTTCCACTCATTTCACTGTAAAAGGGGAGCAGATATTTACCATATAATTGACTTAACAATTTTAATTTTGAAGGAAGAAGAAGTGGTTTAATCTCGAAATATTTATTCAAGTGAAGAATCATACACTGTTTTGTTTCTACACAGAACTTGCTAAAACAATAATTGTGTATTTACTTTACCATTTGTTGCCATTTCCATCTATATAGTAGAACATCTATATTGCTCACCCCAAACTGCTTCCAAACAGCTAAAATCAGTTCATATTCCGGAGAAAGGAAGAGTAATTTGCACATAAACTGAAACCCAAAACACCAAGAGAGCTGGAATCCTACCTGTATTTCCCTTCTTATCTTCTCGGATATGTAATTCTTTTACAGAGGTCTCCAAATCCAACAAATCTCGAAGGTCTTCTTTGTAAACCTCTATATAGGATACCTTCACACAGAAGTTAATATTACGATGTTCAGAAATATGATGAAATAAATCCTGAATAGCCCGTGGGATTATGCCCCTTTCATCCACTGCAATCGATGCTAAAATATAAACACAAATGCCACACAGACTTGCAGTCATTCTGTCACATAAATTACAAAGACTGAAATTTGAGAAAAGCTTGTGATACTTAGTATGCAACACACTAAGGAATCTGAAGAGCTCACAAGGATTGTGAATCCTTGTTCACAAGGATTTTTGTAAATTTTTGTGTATGTCAGAATTGTTTTTTGCATCCAGTACTAGGATTCAAATTTAAGTTCTAAATTACATAATTTTATAGTCATGAAAGTTATGAAAAATATGGAATCTGCTTTATAACTGTACTCCTCAGAGTACAGATTTCTTTTTTATCTTACTTAATATGGTTAGCAATGACATCTCAAGGGTCTGAGAAACTATAAATTCTACTTATATAAAGCAAAATCATCAGTAACTTAATGAGACAAGATTTATGACCAACATTAACAGTAATTTCCTATTTTTTTCATAGACATAGAACACTGGTGCAAAACTCTAGTTTGTTATTTAATATTCAGCATAGGACAATACTTCCATTAATAATCTGTGTTCTTCATCCAAGACTATGGAAGCTGTTTGCCTATGAGACAATACCAAGAGTCTTTTTTACCAAAAAAACTAACGGGTTGTTCATATCTAAACAATTTAGTAAACATCTTCATTAAACTTGAAGGTTTTACAATTACAATTGCAGAACTATGATCAGCCTTCGATTGTGACATACGCTACCAAAACAATTTAGCTAGCAATGGTACCTATAGGAACATTAAATGACTACTAGTGAGGGGAATAGAAGTGAAGCTACAACAATAAGCAGAAGAGGCCAGTGGTATGAGGTTCAACAAAGCTAAGTGTGTGGTCCTGCCCTAGAGTCACAACAGTCCCCTTAAGCACTTCAAGTTGGGTGGGGGGTTAGAGTGGCTGAAAAGATGCTCAGCCAGAAAGGGGCTGCGCTTGCTGGCTGACAGTGGCTGAACATGAGCCAGCTGTACCCAGATGGCCAAGGCCAGTGGCATCCTGGCCTGTGCCAGCAGTAGTGTGGGCAGCAGGAGCAGGGCAGGGATTGTCCCCATGTGCTGGGCACTGGTGAGGCCACATCTCGAGTGTTCAGTTCTGGGCCCCTCACTGTAAGAAAGACATTGAGGTGCTGGAGTGTGTCCAAAGAAGGACAATGGAGCTGGGGAAGGATCTGGAGCGCAGGTCCTGTGAGGAGCTGCTGAGGGAGATGGGGCTGTTTCAGGCTGGAGAAAAGCAGACTTAGGATAGACCATATTGCTCTCTACTACCGCCTGACAGGAGGGTGTAACCAGGGGAGAGGGGGTGGGTGTCAGTCTCCTCTCCCAGGTAAAAAGCGACAGGACAAGAAGAAATGACCTCAGGTTGCACCTAGGGAGGTTTAGATTGGATATTAGGAAAAATTTCTTTAATGATGGTCAAGCAATGGAACTGGTTTAGTTGTAGACCTGAAAATGCAGGGTTAATGGCTGAACTTTATGATGTTAGGGGTCTTTTCCAACCTAAACAATTCTGTGATCCTATGATTCTAAATAAAATGAAGACTCTACCAAGATATTTACAATACACTATTTCTGTCCATTTGGAAGAATAAAACCATAAATTTCTTTGATGTCACAGAAATTTCTCTCAAAAGCCCCCAAAAAGCAAACAAATCCAACACAGAACAAGCAAGCATATAATTAAATGCTTAATTTTCAAGATAAGATAAATGTAGCAAAATTTTTCAAAACCACTACATTTCAGAAAAAAGTTCTAATATAAGTTGCATGTTAAAATGTGGAATGTGAAAGAACAAATTGTATTTTTCTTAGATATTTTTGGTATAATCTAATTTATGGAGAAGTTTGTAGAACTTTAATTATCACGTAAATTTTGGAAGTTTTGGGGCTTTTTACTACAGGTTTTTTCCTTGGTTCTTAAAATTCTGCAATACCGTCTGCTATGTAACAAATATTTAACTTGCACCCTTTACCGATTAAAAAAAACCCAAAACCAAAAACCCTTCTATAACTTACCAATGTGGTCACCACCGATGGTGTAAGTCTTTCCAGAACCAGTTTGTCCATATGCAAAGACTGTGGCATTGTATCCTTCAGTCAGAGACACTAGAAGAGGCTTAATGCAAACAGCATAAACTTCTTCCTGGGTTGAATTTTTGCCAAATACAAAATCAAAAGTGAAGACATGGTCCTTTCCAATGATAACTTGTTTAGCATTTGGGACTAATCTGACACACACTTGGTGGTTATGGAGTATTTCTTTGGAAAGCAGAGGTCTGACTCGGACTGCAACTTTAACTGGGATCTCCTCCATGCCAGACTCCACCCTTGTGCTTCCCACTCAGTATTCATATAGTGAAGGAGAAATCTGTTACCACTGCTCTGTTCTGCACCTCATTCATAGTGGTCTGCAACAAAGAAAAAAAAGTTTTCCATATTATATAAAACAAAAGAATGAACCTCCTGAAGTGGAAAGTTGAGATTTCCTAAGGAAAATTTAAGTACCATTGCAATCTTGAAAAGTACCTGATATGAATGCAGCTCTATTAAAAACTATATAATCAATTAATTAATTATTTTTGCATTTATTAATTTCCAAGCTAGCAGACTTAAGTCTGAAAGTTGCCTGATTTCATATTTGAATATAACACAGTCATACAATGCAACGATATTGCAAGAGATTTTTAATAAACACTATTGATAAAGCAAAGGCTCACAATGGATCCTCTCATTTTCCTGTTACTGAATTGATATTGTATAGGCAACACAAATAAGTCACACAAAACCTTTTTCTCCAATAGCTGTACATATGTATGTTTCAATACCCTCTTCCACTTATCAAGCAACAAATACTCCTAACTCAACAATGAAGAATGGTTTAAAATGTATTTATTTAGTACATGTTTACTACTACTACTACTACTACTATTTACTACAGTCCTCTGATTTTGATCTGAAACTTCAAGCACATATGTAATTATTTTTTAGTAATTATAATTTTAGCATACATGGTTCCTTATACTGGTGCATTCTCACTCTTACAGCATAAGCATTGCACAGCAGCATACTTGTAAATACTAAGGAATTGCCATTCTTTACAGCTATTTTTCACTAGAATTAAAAAATCTGCATGGGATTCCACACACATCTTTTCTGTTATTGTTGCTAATTTTGAGAAACTGTCATGCAAGGTAAAGTTTGCTGAACTTCCTCCTCTTACACACATTGCCTTCAAGAAAACTGTATTACTGAACTGGCAGAAATCAGCTAAGCCCCCAAAATTCAAGTTTGTTGAAAACTAATAGCTTAAAACAGAGTTGTCTCACAGCTGCAAAGAGCTTTTACATTTCATTTTATTCCTTTTAATTTGGAGACTTGGCTATCCACAGCTGAAGGTTGAAAATAGAAAAGACCCCATTTTATTGACTGAGCATAAGTAAGCAGAGCATGAGAATGAGCCAAAACTTGTATCCTTATGGGACATGGCAATCAGAAACAGATGCATAAACATACTAATAAAAACACATTGTGATTAAAAACCCATCGTGATTGATAACTGAGTTTAGTTACCTGGGTGCATTATTTTTTTACAGCCCAGCTCTGCTGCTTTTAAGTGCCAACATTTCCGACTCTGTTTTTAAAGTTATATAATACACAAACTAACAAATTAACAAACCATGTCCCAGGTGTGAGAGGGAACCCCTATTTCCTAAGAATCTATTTTGTAAAAGAACGTGGAATATGGAATATTCCCAATACCTCAAGGCTAGAGAGATACTTGGGTGTCGACGCCCGCGGCTGCCATAAGGCAGAGGCAGAAATACTGGCAACCTTTTGGCGTGCAGGGATGTGAGGGCGGCCCAGCAGATTTTCCGTGATTGCAACGTCTCCAAACCTGAAGAGCAGCCGGGATCGTATCACGCGTGAGCGTCGGGAGCCGCTCGGGCTGCGGAGGCCTCCGTGCCGTGCCGTGCCGTGCTCCGCT
>WEIU01000392.1:57199-76156 GCA_013389925.1 Aegithalos caudatus | reverse complement strand
ACAGTTAGATGTTCAAGGGGAAGCTTTGTGGTAGGTGAGCAGCAGTGGTGAACCTCGAGAATGTTTTCCTGTTTCCTGTGTGTAGGGAGCACCTCAGGAGATGTGCTGTGATCTGCTCTCTGTGAGGGAGAACGAGACTGCCCGGGCATCCTCCTTTCAGTCGATCTGCAAAACTGCCATGACCCGAGGAGTGGTTTGTGTTCCCAGGCCTTTCTCTGTCAGTGCAAGGATTTACTCTGGTCCTTGCACATCTTCTCACTCTTAGCAAGAGCATTGCAGTGCTCAGCCAAGAGATGGACTGTGGAGAACACTGCTTCCCACAGACCCTGAGCATGGAGCAACTTGGCAAGGCCAGGGCATGGATGAGTCTTGGGCTTTCTTCAGCTCCAAAACTGGAGAATTTAGGAAAAGAAAGGGAGAAAAAGAGAGAATTGATTCAAGGATGAAGAAGCAAAAATTTGCAGAAGGTCATGCTTGCTGACCAGTTCTCTCTTCCTTCAGGTGCTTGAGCTGCTTGGATTTAAAAACCTTCTTTGCACAATGTTAAAAAAAATAAAAAAAAAAAAAAAGGTGCAGGACTCCTTCAGTTCTTCACTAGTCTTAGAAAAACTTTCCAGAATACTGCTTCACACTATAAAAAAGAAAAAATAATCTTGCATTAGAATCCTTCAACATCTGCATACTGCTTCACACTATAAAAGAAAAAGNGTGAAATGCTGCATAACAGCCCAAAATCGATTTCAACTTGTCCTGTAGAGGCATGGTCTGTGCCATATGGCAGACTGTGATTTGTTGTCAATTTAGTTATCTAAAAACAACAAAATCACTAGTCTTCCACACAGAACTAGGCCAACATCCACTGAAATCTTCTATATTTTCTACAGGCTCTATGTAATTTATTACAAGTAGTTTTTTGCAGCAGTTTTCACCAGAGAAAGGAGAGGACTGCTTGGTTAAGATGTCTTCCAGCAAGATTATTTTTGAGGGTGTCTTCATTTTAATTAGTATGGAGAACAGAAGAGAATCAAGGCAGAACTACCACTACAGAAGTTAGGTTCAAATAATTACTTAAAACCTGCCTTCTTAAAAAACTGATTCACAAATGAGAGCAGTTTTATAATATACAGGTTAATCTGACAGTAGGGACAATAATAAACTTTAACTTGCCTGTTCTGCAGCAAATACTGTGCATTTTGTATCTGGTCCTGTGTTCCTGTAATAGTTATTATCCGATCTTCTGAGCCTTCTAGTGGTTCATCAATTTTGATCGAAGCTCCTGATTCATGACGTATTTGTTTGATTCTCTGGCCTCCCTTTCCAATAATAGATCCTGCCAACTAGGGAAGAAAGCAAAAAATATTAATTTCCTGATACAACAGTCTTTTCAAAAAGTTAGAAAATTACAACAGTATTTGAGTAGTTTCCACAAATTCAGTGTTGCACTGAAAAACAAATTTAAGTGTTTTGTGTTTGTTGCACACAAAAAACAAATTTAAGCGTTGCAATGGAAGCTTATTTCTTTATAGCCTAAAGATATCCCCTGCAGTATTAATGGTATAAACACAGGCGAGATAAAACTGGGAGAACCAGCTCTCATTTGCAAAACATGAGTTACAAGGACCATCTATATTACTAGTATTAACCACAAGTAAAACTGTTTCATGTATCTTTTAAGACAGAAACCAAACAGTCAAACAATACACTGTTGGTGACTTAGAAACACTTGTTTTGTACTTATCAATCGCTTTAAGTATTTCTGATTTATTAAAACAGTCTGAGAAATGGCTGTGACTTATTTTTTAAGAGAAATCATGAGTTGAAAGCAAATCAACGTTACTTACATCTTTGGGAATCGTTACTTGTGTTGTGATGATGGGTCCCCCAAGATCTCCATATGAACCACGCCCCCCTGCGTAAGAATAATCTGATATAAGTGTATGCATCAAGCCCTTTAGTAACTACATAATGAACTACATGCAAAAGGTTTTATATGAACACTTACCATAACCAGAGCCACCCTCAAACTGTAAGAGAAACAAAAGAATAAAACATTAAAGTGAACAGCCATGCTTCAGTAACGCATTTTATGTTGTTATTATTATTATCAGCATTATGTTGTTAGCTTTGAGCCCATTTAATCAAACATTACAACCCTCAACCTGATATAAATTCGAGTGTTGTGCCATCAAGAGGCAAAGAGGAAAGACTACAAACAAAAGGGGTGGGTTGAGCGAGATCTCTTGAACCTCTGTTCATTTGCACCAGAGGCCATCTTGTGCAGGACCACAAGGTGGATGAGATGATTCCTCTAGGTCCCATCCAACTCCAGATATTCTGTGGTTCTTATCCTGCCCTACACCAAAAACTCTAAGAATAATGCACAAAATGACAAAGGATTCAGCCATGCCAGTTTACCAAGGCAGTCTCTCTACCTCAGCTTCTTGTAGACAGCTGTTGATGCTGATGTACTTGCAACTTCTCTACTTAACATTAGAATTACAAAATCAAGAGAAGAGCCTTATTAATAGTACCAATACAAGCTCAAGAGAGACTCCAGTCTTCAGTTCCAGGGCAAGAAGTTTGCCCAGTAAATCGTCCTACTACATCTACACCTTTGATTCTGACTATGTTACAGCCCTTTACGTCCTGGAATAAGCAATCATGACATGAGTTACTTCTGTTACATTTACACCACCATATACCAAATGCAAATCACGGCAAGTGCACTCCTGGCCCTTTTATTTTCAGGATTTGGAAACCTGCATTTGATATCAGGTTCTCATTTCATCTAATGTGTTCTAAGTGTGCAAGACCCCATATTTATACTTTCCTACAGAAACAGAGAATAAATATATACATGGGTGTCGCAAATTCAACTTCTGAACAGACTCCTGGGGTCTGTGAGAGGAGGCTGGAGGCTGCCTAAGGCTCAAACTCAGTCAAGCTGGTGACACCTCAGTGATAATATTTAAGATAAGAGTAAAAATTTTCAGTGTGCACTGACTGAGAGCGAGCAAGGACAAGAAAGTGCTGCAACCACGGGATTGACTGCCCTACAGCCCATGGAGAGAACCACACTGGAGCAGATCGCTACACTGTAGCCCACTGAGGGATTCTATGCAGAACAGGTAGACACCCACAGACACCTGTGGCCTGTGAGGGGACCAACACCAAATTAGTGTGTTCCTGAAGGACTGTACCCCATGAAGGGGATCCACACTGGAACAGTTCTTAAGAACTGCAGTCCACTAGAAACCGATAATTTGAGCAGTTCACAAGCAGCTGTTATCATCCCATGGAAGGGACCCTACACTGGAGCAGGACAACAATGCAGGGAGGAAGGAGCAGCGACAAGTGTGATGAACTGACTTGGAACCTGCCATTCCCTATCACCCCCCTGCACCATTCATGGCAGGGGAAGTAGAAGAGTAAGGAATGAAGGAGCGGACACTGAACCCGAAGATGTAGAATATGGATAAAGGCGTTTTTTATGTTTCCCACCATGGTAGTCAAAGTGGTAGTAAACCTACCCCAAGCCAACTCTGTTTTGCCTATGATGTTGACTTGTAAGTGATCTGCCTGTCTTAACTGTGAGGAACAATCTTTTCTGTCTTACTTTCTCCCATCACTCTGCTAAGGAAGGGGTGTGAGAGCAGCCGGGTGGGCCCCTAGCACCCAGTGAAGTTCAGCCCAACTCAAAACTACTGGCCCACAGAAGTTACCATGTAACAACTTTTCCAAAAATATTCCTTACCATCTCTCTTTTTACATCAAAATGGAAGCTATTCAGATCTAACTGTTGAGCTTATCTTCTGTCTCTAAGCAACCTGTATTGTCTAATCATGTTATTAAGCAATACATATTATAAGACAACATAATAAAGCTCACAGGGGAGTCCAAGATACAAGACAATGAAGGATTCCACTTAGATTTAATTGAGAAGCTGATCACATTGCACTGCTGTTGGTATTTATCACAGTATTTGTCATGAGTCCTCTCTGGACTAATTTCTTTTAAAGAAAAAACCCTTCCTTGATCACATCTGCCGCTCCATACGATGAAACAATAGAATCTGACAGCAGTTATTGTGTATATAAACTAAGAACTGACTTTTCATATTAATTTGGCAGCATTTTGCCATCTTTGAGACATTGCCAACATCTGCTGTACTCCATAATCTCTACAATGGATTGACTAGATCAGCGAACAAGAGAAGGGCCACCGATACCATACACGTGGACTTCTGTCAAGTCTCTGACACAGTCCCCACATCCTTTCCTCCACACTGGAGAGGGATGGATTCCATGGGTAGACTGTTCATTGAATAGGGATAGTTGCATCCAGAGGGCAGTGTCAATGGCTCAGAGTTTCAATGGACATGTCCCTCAGGGCCTGGCCTTCACTGGGAACAGTGGTATTCAATGTCTTCATCAATGACACAGATTAGATGCACCTGCAGCAAGTTTGCAAGCTGAGTGGTGCTGCTGACAGAACTGATAAGACTGGATGCCATCCAGAGGAACCTGGAAAAGCTCAAAAAGCGAGCTCATGGGTATCTCATTCAATTTAACAAGACCAAGAGCAGGGTGCGGCACCTGAGCTGGTGCAACCCCCAGTATCAGCCCATGCTGGGGGATGAACAGATAGAGAGCAGCCCTGCCAAGAATTTGGGGGTGCTGGTGGGTGAGGCGGGACATGACCAAGCAATGAGCACATGCAGCCCAGAGCAGCAACCATGTCCCATCCTGCATTGAAAGGTCACAGGAGGTGATTCTACCCTGCTAGTCTACTGCTCTGAGACCCCAGCATGAGCTCTGCATCCAGCTCTGGGGCACTCAACATTAAGGGCATGGACCTACTGGATTACGTCTGGCAGAGGACGACAAAGATTATTGGAGGGATCCAACACGTCTCCTGTAAGAAAGCCTGAGAGCTGGGATTGTTCAGCTTGGAGAATGGAAGACTCCAGGGTGACCTTACTGTGGCCTTCCAGCTCCAGAAGGCAGCCTACGAGGCGGCTGGGGAAGAGTTTTCATATAGATATGTAGAGCAAGGACAAGGCACAAGAGCTTTAAATTGAAAGAGGGCTGGTTGCATTTAGGTATTCAGAAGAAATTGTTCACTGTAAGGCTGGTGAGGCACTGGAACAGCTTGCCCAGAAAAGCTGTGGATGCCCAATTAATGGAAGTGTTCAAAGCCAGGTTCAACAGAACCCTGAGCATCCTGGTCTAGTTCAAGGTTCTCTACCCATGGCAGGTTGGAATCAGATAATCCTTAAGTTTACTTCTAACTAAAACCATTCTATGATTCTGCAGTAACACCCCCAAAACCGGTCTGATCAAATGATGTATTTTCAAATAGATTGATAGGTAAATATAGTTTATTCACAAATAAAAGTGAAAAGCTACTGTTTGAAATAAAATCCCACAACATTAAGAAAGTAACACAAAATATAAACTGTAAATGGATGCCTCTACAGTGCATCAGTTACGAAGAAAGTTATGATTTATCAAAATAAAAACTGCGTAAAAGAGGCAGAAGAGGTACAGAAAAGCTCCCCTATTTTTACATGGCTGCTGTATAATTTCACATTTCTACTGACAATACTTGCCTTCAAAGGACACACCATTAAGTCCGCCACTAAATTCAGAGACAGAAGAATGGCTTTATAAATAAATTTTAATAGGTGCAAGTTGCCATGGACTATACTCCAGATCTCTTAAAAGTCTGCTTTATCATTTAACCTACTCAATAAAGCAGTTTTCAAAAAACAGGCTGAAAACACTCACCAACTCTGGTGGCTGCATGTCATCATAGGCATCCACATGACACTGCATCATCTTCCAGACGCAACATAAGAGGAAGAAAGGAAGTCATACAGACTCTTTTAGAGAACGTCACAACCAAATAGAATGCATAGTGGTACAAAAAGACCTTCATACTATCAACAAAGACTTAAAACTATGTGATTTACACTACTTTCAAGACACACTAGCTTTTAATTTTACTTTAGGGCAACTTTAAATGGACAACTTATGTATTCCTTTTTTTTTCTGTGGTATTAGCCAATTTTTCCTCTAAGAAGCTCAGAAACTAATAGCAAGGCAAAACTTAAACAAGCTTTTTTATTTTAGAAGACCTTTTTACATTTTTACCTGTAAAAATATTTTATCAATCTTTTATTTATGCCATCTGCTAGAAAGAGAAGGTTTAGTAAGACTGAAATAAGTAACTGCAAGTTACCTGCCAACTGCAAGCGGGAAGAACACCACTTCTTATGCTCTACTATCCAAATACCTCATCTACCACCAGGTAGACGAACAATCTACCACTAATTATATTAGAAACTTAATTACATTTTTAAAACGTATGATACATAGTATTTTTTCTTTCAGAATTTTACAGTTTCAGCAATTGATGTTTATTTGTGCAAAATGAGTTTCTGAAACGGTGTCTTAGCATACATGATGTTTTATACTGCAGACTAATTTGTGCTTGTCACTACTCAGAACTGGAAAAGAAACCAGATGACAGATGGGCTGGGTAAGGCAAAAAGCTTAACTTATACATCTAATAAAAAAACCCACATGCAGTTCTAACTGATATCAAATTGTTTTGTAGTAAGTTTTTCTGAAGTTTTTTAGGAGCGACCTAGGAAAGTGAAATTTTGTTACTTCCTTCTAGCATCTGCATGAATAAATAGCAGAGTTGTCATACATTCTTTCTTTACCAATTTTTACATGCCCCTGAGAATGAGTGTTAAAAACACAGAAAACTCAGGATTTTTCAGATCACAATAGCTCTTATGGTCCCCAGGATTTGATCTGGAGTAGTTACACACTAAAATATATACTGCTCTATGCAGATAAACAAATCTGTACTTGGGAGAAAAAGCTTCAGAACACATTTTAAGTCAACTAAGCACTTAAACAGCAGTACATATTTATCATAGATCTTTAAGCCTGGCTAACAGACAAGTATAATCTTAAGCAATTAACTCTGTACAGACAAGAAGAATTTACCCATCTTTTATAATCAAAATGGGTTTTTCTCATCTCAGCATTTACAAGGCTGTCAATATTGTCATATCTATGCAATTCGGGAAAAATCACAGTTCAGCGTCCCATTCTAAGCGCTGTCAACTGTTCAATCTTTCTGCCTTCAAAGAAAAAGAACTGGCAAAAAAAATTATTTCTGTATATTCAATTTTTCCAGTATTTTCAAGATGTTCATTAATTGTTGCCTTTTATTACAACTATGTAGGATAGAATCCATGTGAAAAGAGCACTGTATGTATGAGCAGTATGTATGTATGAGCAGTTTTTTTCCATCATTAGATCACAAACCACATTAGTATTGGTTTAAACTTTTAGCTATACAGGAGTTTCTGTGTGAAACAAAGGGTAGCACAGGAAGACTACCTTTTGGCATGATACTTGAAACTGTGATGTCACACTCAGTGTGAAGATTTCCTGTCTGCTTACACAATTTAGAATTCTAGGATCATAATTAACTAAAACTAGAAGTTAAATACAATCTTTGTTGGGAAGTAGTCATCACTTTAACCAGACTATAATATTTGGTCACAAATAAGCCAAAGTTATGAGCAGCTTCACTATGAAAAATAAATGAAATTGCTTTATATTCCATGAAAGAAACCAAGCTAGCAGAAATTACTCTACTTGCATGTAGAAACTCATGTCAATAAAGTGAAGGTCAACCTGACAGGCTAAACCTAAGTCAAAACAGATTTTCTATTCTAGCTGGACTGGAATAAAAATAGAAGAAAAATAGAACACACTACTGCTCAAGAGTCAAGCTAACTAAGACTGTGCTCAACTGAATACCCAAAGAAGGGCAGGCTGTTCAGTTTATGTACTCTAGCACAGGCTTTATAAGCTGCAAATTGATGAATACAAAACCTAAGTTCTGATAACACAGGTAAGCAATCTTGGAGGTATACTTCTCCATTCTTCCAGCTTCTCAGCATGTAGAGTGGTATGGGAAACAAGTTTTTTTTTTTAATTGCAAACATTTGTAACTGCAAATATGTCCTTTTATTATTTCTAATAAGCACATGACATTCTTGCAATTTGCAATTCTAGTAACTCTTATTGCCAAGGAGGACATATGAAGCCCATTTAGGAAACCCATTTCATAGCCCTTTTTCATTAATTTAGAAGGAAAAAAAAAAGCGTCACCTGTCACCTTAAATAAGGCACCAAACAAAACCAGAGGAGAAAAGATTGTTACTACAGAGATCCACCTCTGTTGTGGTTCAAGACCAGTTGGCAACTAAGAACTACACAGGTGCTGCTTCACATCACCCCCCACCCAACGCCCAGCGGAACTGGGACAAGAATCAAAAGTAAAACTTACAGCTTGAAATAAGAACAGTTTAATAACTGAGAAAAAGTTTAAAAAAAATGCAACCACCACCATCATGTCCCAAAACAAGAGAACAAAAATAAAATCAAGGGTACATGACACAACTGCTCACCACTTTGCTGACCACTGCTAGGCCCCATCCTCAAACCTTTATGGACCCCACTTCTGGGTAACTGCCCCAGTTTATATACTGGGTATGATAGTCTATGGAACCGAGTATCTCTTTGGCCAGTTCAGGCCACTTGTACTGATTATGAAACCACCCAGCTTCTTTGGTCTATCTACTCACTGTCAGGGCATGACACACTTAAGTGCTTGACTTTGGATAAATACTACATAGGAAAAACAAAAACATAATGTTATCAACATTACTCTCATACTGAATTCAAAACACAGCACTGGACCAGCTCCTGAGAAGAAAGTAACTACCCCAGCCGAAACCCAGACAACCTCCTGGATTTTCTCCAAAGAAAAAGTAATCCTGTCTCAGAACAGCAGATGGCTGCAGAGGCACAGCAGTTCAGAATGCAACATAGAAGACTATCTGTATCCTTTGCTTTAAGCACAGACACTATGAGTTTTTCTCCCCCCAGAAAGAACTGATGTAGGATTCAACTAAGCAGTGGTTCTACCTCCAAAACACTCAGACTTAAAAGTGGATTTTCTGCAGAGCAACCAAAAAATATAGAAGAACTGGTCCAAAAGAGCCATTACGCCCCATGAACTAGAGTTCTTCTCAGATACTGTTCCATAATTGGTATTAGTGTTTCAATGCTCAGGTTTTCTAGCCTTTAGCATTAAGGTAATACTTGTGTAACTCATCAGAGAGCATTGTTCTGACATGCTTTCTCTATCTGAAAAATCTACTTTCTGTCACGTTGATTAAAAAAATCTGAAAAATGGCCAGGGCAAGAAAACCTACAGGGCTGAGCACAGTCAAACTCTCTGAATCCTTCTGATCACAGAGAGAAAAAACAGAAAACAGAAGAATACCATTTATACTTCAAATGTTCATCCACAGGAGGACCACTTGTATGGACAAAACATTTCAGTTTTACTATCAGAACCATGTATGTCCCATATGAACGTGCATGTGGTTCAGCAACAGGAGGTCAGTCAGCATGCTGACTGTGCTTAGGGGCACAACAGAGCAAATTTTAAATTCATACCATGCCATCGTAACGGTCTCCTGGTCTGCCCCTCCGGTCATAGGACATCAGATCTCTGAAACAAAAAAGGAGAAGCATGTTAACTGTGTTATATGTCGTGAGCTAGCTTGATTATTCTAATCTGGATTTTCCCATTCATGGTTCCCATATAACTTAGTATCAAACTACTCTACCCAAGTACTGAGTAACAAATGTTCCAGAACTACTGACCATAGTTCTGGCAACTTACTACAATGCAGCGGTAATTAAATTTCAGTAAATTTCAAAATACTTTTCTCTAATACAGGCTTAATTTTGCATAATCTCTACCAACATGGAAACGTGGAAAAATCACTGAAAATATGAAGATGACTCAGATATACTTGATTTTTGTATAACGCAGTTATACAACAACTCACCCGCCACGAGGAGGTGGTGGAGGAGGAAGAGGAAGATTACGAGCTCTGCTGCCACCTCTGCCACCACGGCCTGGTGGCGGTGGTGGAGGTCCTCTGCGAGGGCTCATATCATCATAATCTCTTCTCGAGGGAGGCATGGGTCGTCCACCACGGGGCATTCGATCAAAACCTCCTCTTCCACGCATCGGAAAGCCCGCTGGCCGTCCCCTTCTATCATCAAACATCATTGTGAAGCCACCATAGTCATATGTTTCATCATAGAAATTGGGATCGTAAGGCTGGGCCCGTCCTTTAATTGGAGACTAATACAAATAAACAAAACAATTCCCCAAATCAGATAGTTCTATTACAACTGGCATATTCAATTAACACATTTTTGCATTTGGAACATATTCTTGATTTCACAATGCTGCCAAGAAAGGAGACATTGATGTGCTTCCTGTGAACTATGACAGTAAAACTACTTAGATGTGCTAGATACATTTTGTTTTCCTTCCTCTTCAAATTTTCCATTTTGAATGACATGTAAAGCATAAATGGCCCACTAGTACCAAAAAGTGCTTTTTTGGTGTACCCCAAATTCTAAACAATAAAAAAAGTTCCCAAGGCTCATAACTGTTCATCATTTTGCTGCTGGGAAAGTAGGAGGTACTGAATTTAAACTAGAGACTTAAACACACCATTTTTCATCCAACTAATGTCTAAAACATTCACAAATGCCAATGAAAGAATAAAATAAATTTAATAAACATTACCTCAGATATAAGATCCAAGATAATCTTGATGCACTCAACAACTCTATCAGGTTTTCCACCAATAAGCACCACTCTGTCAGTTGAATGAGGACAACACTCTTGAAAAAGCTTAATAGTGGTCTGTGTGTTCTGTGGAAGAAAAAATATGCAAGATTATCAAGTATATTTTAAAGAAGTCCATAAAACCATTAAAGTATTTTAAAAATAGATTCAAAAGACAATTAAGTTCCCACCCACTTAAATCTGCAGGCTTGCTTCTGAGTTATCACACAAAATTAGAAGATTACATATTTTAAAGATCTTGCTGCTCTAAGTTGTGTATGAAGATAAAAAGTCAATTTTCTCCTACTTCAATTATGACTCATCTATGACACATCATTTAATTAAGTATTAGAAAATGGAAAACATAACATAACATTGTGAGCTTACAGGCTGTATTAGCTTTTAAATGAAACACGCTTTGGATGCTTAGACAGCAATGTTGTTAGGATTATGTCTAGTTATCCTGTCTTTCTTAATCCATACAAACAAGTATTGGCTTATACCTGAACTGACATAAAACTACCTTCAATACAACACCAAGAAACTCAACCATGTGCTTTCATTTCACAAAGACCATAAAACTTTTAAAGTATTACTCTTTCACTTAAAAAAAATCATCTTCCAGGAGTTAGAATTAAGAATTACAAAACCAAACGTGAAGTCCTTCCACAGTACATCTATTGTGCAGATGCTTTCATTCTAGACTGTTTTGTGTGTCCACACAAATAATTCTACACTACACAGCAGTCTATTCTAAAAGGAGAAATTAATACAATTTTAATAAAATGAAGTAAAAATACTTTCTTTAAAAACAGTATTGAACCACAAATTATGTCTAATCAAGTCCTGGCTCTGCCACCAACATTATTCCTGAGGGTCTGCAAGAAAGTTGCAACTCGCAGATCTATCTCACAACATCAAAAGCATGTACGCAACACACTCAGAAGGAATCACTGCACAGCAGATACTTAAACATGCCCCTTATGAACAGAAAACATTGCTTATCAAACAATATCAAATCTCAGAAGAACAGAAAGCAAGTACCTCTCTGAGTTCTTTAATTTTAGCACCCTTGACACCAATAATGCCTCCCGCCAAACTCTGGTGAATAAGAAGTCGAAGTTCGCAGTCGAAGTCACTGCCTTTGTAGTGTTGATACTGCAAATAAGATGCATATAGGGAGAAGCAATAAAGATTAATTACAGAAGTTCAAAATAATTAGTCTTAAGCTTTTTCTTCAAACATAATGGGGTGATTTAATTTATTGCTGAATTGTAGTCCCGTATTTTTGATACAACTGCAACAATTTAAACATCACAACTGACCATGAAGTATCAGTTTTTCCTATTTACTTATTAAATGACACTGCACCACTTGCTATAAAGATTTACGAAGGTATCAAACAGTGCAACACTTATTATTTGGAAAACAGGAAGGCTGCTCAAAATGTTAATTTAAAAAACAATGACAGGTTCTGCCCTCTATCCAGAAAGTGCCAATATGCAGTGTGACAGCCATAATCCTTCTTTTAAAGGCTTTGGGAGTTTTTCACTTTTCTGATTTCCTGTATTTAAAAAGCAGCACATACTCTAGAACCATCTCATTCAAAAGCTAATCTTTTCATTCTAAAACATATGAAAAAATTTAAAGATAAATACCTCTTCTAAAGTAGGGATAATCTTCTTCAGGATTTCTCCAATTGTCTCTATATCTGCACTTATGCTCAAGATGCTGTTGGGAAGCCAGAATGACAGACAATATGGAGAAGGCAGAAAAGAAAAAGCAGAAATAAATTTTTTTATCATCACACAAAATTTTAACAAGATTCACTACAAAGAGGAGTTTACAAATATTCCCCATTTAAAGTAAACCTTTTTGCTCAATTTACAACACATGCATCTTTGTTTATGCCCAGGATATATGCATGAGAAATTTAAGATTAGATAGGTCTTGCAGAGAGAGAAAGACAGAAGGGGCTTTTGGAAGGGCTCAAATTAAGTGGGCAATAAATTGATGCAGAACTGAAAAGTAGAAGTGAATATTCATGTTCCCCGCCACCACTAATTAGGATACCCTCGCTATCACATTCGCAGAATTGGCACACCTTCTCATATTAAAAGTGAGGATATGCAAGTGGTGAACGTTGTATCTGGAATAAGGTTATGGAACTCAGATTACTAATGGGCTCCCCAAGAAAACAAATACAAATGCAAGACAAAAAAAGACAAAACAAATGAGAAGTGGAGGAAAGCGAACCTGAATTAGCATTTCATCAGAAATAATTATGAACAGGCAATGTTGAGGGGAGCAAGGTGGGCCACAAAGACAGAGCGAGAGACTATTTTGAACCAATTTGATTTACAATGCAGCAAATATGCAACACTTGAAGCTGTGCTCCTTCCACTGAAATAAAATTAGTGGATTGTTTGGGTGGGCAACTCACGTAAAAGTTCAGTGACAAAAAGACTTAATGGGGAAAATAGACAGAAAACTTGAAAAAAAACAATACACCGTCTATAAGGGAATACTATTTAATTATATCAAAGGCAGGTAATAAAATACATTTCTCTCTTTCTATTCAGGCAGTGAGGCATAAACTGTTGGGACATACCGCTCGGGGCCACTGCTGTCTGGGACTGAAACACTGGCATTGTACTGCATTGGTCATTGGCGTTCGTGGATGTTGGCATTGGGCATGGGTATTCAATCGGAAGTTGTCAAGTATGGTACCCGTTTGGCAACGAGCACATTTTTGGGCATAGCCAACCAGGGTTTTCACATGGGCGTTCAGGGGCGGATGGGCCAACGTCATGGTGGGCAACGCAGGGGCAAGTCGATCCAGTACATGGGCAACGGAGATATATGGCCAAAAAAACAAGGAGAGGGAAAAGGGGGAAAAGCAATAAATTTTAATTTAATACAAACTATACTCATTACTCTCAATTAATGAAACAAGCTTAAGTTGTTCTGAAGACTAACACAATAATTGATTGCTACACCAACTGTGGCCTAACAGTATGGACTTTAAAAATGAGTTGCTTGATCTGACTAAACTACTTTTTACTTTTAACAAATGATGTTTCAGTAGCAGGCTGGCTCATGAGGGTAGACACAAAACCTCTCGATACTGATAGCACTAGAACCTTGGGCAAATCGGGAAAGTTCATGTTCCAGACAAATCTAAATTATCTGGACTTAGGTGACATACTGATTTACTGAGTCTATGGAACCGAAAAAAAAAAAACCAAAACAAAAACAAAAACAAAAAAAAAACAAAAACAAAAAAAACCTCGATTAAAAAACCCTAAAAAAAAGAGGAACACCTAGCTGCCAAAGTTAGTGAGCATATGTATGATTCTGGACCGTTTCAACTAAAATCTCAACTCTAGTTGCGGTAGTTTATGAATTTAGTTGGAACTGATTTGTAATGATATACTGCAAAATCTTGTGCTGAACAGAGTCTTGATTGGAAAAACCATTGAAATTGTAGCTGATGTTAAGTACAGGAGCGTAAACAAATGGAATTTAAGAAGCGTTGCCAAGTTTATAAATACACAACATTAACGCTGAGCACGTGTCTAATCACCAGACTCAACCCTCTGTAAAATGTGAACAGGTATTAAGTCACGACCATTTAAAAAGGCTTCCAAGTATCGGAACAGAATGAGTGTTTTACACGCATATTTAAAGCAAGAAACCTTAATATTATAATGCTTTTGTGCTTCATGTGCAAACTGTTAAGGAACAGATGGATGATTTCATTTTGCTTTTTTAAAGGAAGTTAAAGAATTCCTCCATCACTGGGTTAAGCCAGCCACCTGCAAGGGTTTCAGCAGTACTGTAATTGATGCACACATAAAGGGAATGGTACTATTAAGGGGTTTAAGGTTTGTCAATATTTTTAATTAGGATGGTAACTCACTTCAAGTGTGTAATTTAGCAGAATCCTATTAAAAAGCGAAGAGATTTAATATAAACCTCTCTTCCCATGCATCACGCTGGGTTTTAATTGAAACAGAAATTGAAGAACTGTTATCTACTCTGACAATCAGTACAAATGGCTTGTAACTTGGATGTCTACAGAGTTGAATTGCTCCCATCTCTCGAAATGCACGCAATCAAGTTTTCGATGTAGTGCTCTGAAAGAAGCAGTGTTAAATTAGTTCAAACTCATATATACTCACGTCTGTACGAAGTGCTTTAATATTTTTTCCACCTTTTCCAATCACTGCTCCAGCATTCTGGAAAATAGTTTTCAGAGATTATGTTATGACAACACAGCACAGATTAAATTTTTGAACTCAAGACTACAAACAGTACATCTATATTTGCTGGCCCAAGAGGTAGGGGCAGGCACTACTTTGGAAAGGTTCAAACCAAACTAAAACAAACTGAAAGTCTGTCCGCATAAAGCTCTCATAATCACGGAACACAGCAGAGAGAAAGGTAATTCAACTTTGCCGCTAATATTTCAATTCCAAAGAGAAGTTTCTAGGCAATTCTGCCCACACTGAACTTCTCATAGACTAGATATATTAAAAAAAGCAAACTAAATTAATATAATGTAGGTCAATTATTTCCTCAATTCTCTGATCAGCTTTTTTCCCCTTACGGAATATGCTTACAAATTCCACTTTTGTTCTCCAAACATTGGATAATTTCAAGTGGTAATATTGTTTAGCATATCTGTGAAGTAACTAACTTCTCAGAGGAATATAAACTGAAAAGGTCAAAATGAATGTTAACAGCCACCAACTTCATTCAAGCCACCAACATCAACAGGAATAAACTGACAAACAGTAAAAAATAGTAATTGCAAGACTACATTTTTACCAGGTTCTTTCAAGAATTCTATGCTAAGTATTGCTTTTATTACACACAAATATTATATTAACAGCATGCATAACATTACATAGTACTCCATGTAATTTGGCTATTGGTCACAAATTCCACATGCAGTAACAACAACATTCTTTCACACCAACACAAGAGATTAAGCTACTTCAGAAAGCATAAACCATCTGTAGCAACTGGAAACACCAGAGGAAATTAATATACAGCAACTTCAACTATTTACACTTGTCAACAAAATCACTGCAATCCCTGAAGCACTATTCCCACACTTATTCTTGTTGATATATTGAATAAGTTTAGTAGATCTGTTTGGGAGAGTTACTAAAATCCTAAGTTCTTGTCTCACATAATTTATTTAAAATTACTAATTTATAATCCTTTAAACACCTTCTTTTCCAAAGACTCATATACAGTCATTCCCCTTAAAAAAGCTACCTTCCACTCAAACGTGAAAGTATTTTAGAATCTTTAGTGCTCTACTCCTCAGCAAGTATATCTTTTTAATAAACCCTGTATTGATCCTTAGGGACTTACCCTTTAAAGAGAACCCCAAGGACAATTCCATTGCAATACACCTACAACTACCATTCCTACATACTGAAAATTATGTAACTCCAACATACACTTTGTCACCACTATCTTGAACAACGCTACATACAAAATCAGTAAAAAGAAAAAAGCATACTTTGCTCTGAAGCAAGATGCGCAGTTCAACCATCTCATCAGTGTTCCGAGATCTTTTGAAGGCTTGCTCTTCCTCCATATCTTCTGCAGGACGTTTGCCTGTAGAGAGGTCCATAGGGGGGAAACATAAACATTTATTTAACTTTCTAAGTCATGTTAAAGTTGAACATGTGCTAAATTTATGCTCTGTACTATTAATACATTCTTTCCTATCAGCACAAAACTAATTACAGACAACTTCTCTGAGCATCCACAGCACAGAAACAAGTCTTCATTTTAACAGCTTTTTACTGATTAACAACTGAAAATGCCATTTAAAAAATCTATCAACTATGGCTTAAATGAGAATATTACACACAGCCAGTAAGAAATTCATGACGTTTTGTCTAAAGGAGTGCAGCATTGCCCACTCAGTATTTATTTATAAGTGGGGAAAACCTTTCAGGTATAAAGCTCAAAAGTAGTTTGTACAGCGCTGAAATACTGGTGAAATAATAGTAAAGTAGCACTTCAGATGCTTGGGAAAAACTGGCACAAATCAACAAGAGAAATGCCCAAATTTCCCTTCTAATTGTCCCTAAGAAATTTTCCATTAAGCTCTTTAGCAATATTTCACATACTCAAAATCCTGCACGTAACAATTGCAATGGACAAAATGCAATTAACAGATGTGCCCTATAGCATTCATATACATATTCACATTCTCCATACAGCTACTAAACATTTTTCAGTATTTGGTCATAACTTTCAGTACTCATGTCTAAAACATGCCAACACAAAGATTATGTATTTATGCTTTAAAGTATGTGTAATGACACATTAATTAAAACAGAAGATAACTAATGCAGAACACAAAATTATTGCTGATGCAAACATATGGTGAAGTTAAATCATTAGAAAATTCTTTGAAATACTAAAACTTTTAAGATATTCCTTCTAAAAAGGAGTATTCCTTTAAAAAATTTACCATTTGTCTCCGTGTTGGTAAAGGTCTCCTCCTGTTGTTCAGTCTCCATTGCCTTTTTTTCTTATGCGGACAAGCAAAACCTGTTGGAAAATAAACATGGTGCATTTTTTGTCAAAAGACAAACTGCACTTCATGCTATAGTGAAAAAGATAACGAAAATAAATGCCTGCTGCTAGAACTTACCGCTATTATATATCCTTGCTGACAAAAACTCAAGGGCGGGATCAAAATCCAACAGCCTATTGCTTCAAGAGCCTATGAAAACAGCATAGATCAGTTGTGAATCTCCTCACGTTGTGAGTCTGCTTGTCACTACAGCCAGAAACCAAAGGTTTGACCTAAGCTATTGCTACAAATTTTTTCTTTATAAAAGAGTAAGCATAGCCAAGCCAAACACACCACTAAGAGAAGATAAAGGCCAAATGTGTAGACTTTCATAAACTCGAAATGTCTGAATTACAGTGTTTGGGTACACGCTAGTTTTAAGTAACCACATAATCTCAACATTATATGATGTGCGCCTCGGTTTCACCTTCTAAAGGGCACTACACCAGAATCTGGTCCTGTTATTTAGGTCAACACTTTTTACACTTAATAAATAGTCCTGTTTAGGTAATTGCCAGCATTTGTTCTACAAATTATCAATGTACTAGCACACGTTTAAGCATGTGCACCTCTCAACTATAATCGATGAATAAAAAGAAACCAAACTTCCAACTACACAAAAATAACCTCTTTTTAAAAATACCACTCTCTGTAGTTACATACAGTCCACGCATGCACATACCCCCAAAACCTCCAAAAGCAGCTATACTTCAGTACAATTTTCTGAAACAGACCGTGATTTGCTTTTAGCTACTAAGTCACATGAAGGAGAACTGGGGATAAAAGAAACAATTTTGCAACTTACTATCAATTTACAAACACGGCCAAACAATCACGTATTTCCCCTTGCATTGCTTTAGCTTCCACCGCCTTAACAAAAAGCAGGTACTCATTCTTGTATCCATAATCAGGAGAAGTGGAATGGGGGTGGGGAAGAAACCGATTCTAACTTACTAAACGTACTCTCAGACAGCTATGTAATTGTTGCCCCGCTTGTAGGGCGTAAGAGCAAGCTCTGCCTCTCCAACACATGCCGGTATTTCCAGCTGAAGTGGGCTAACGGGCATGCCAAAGTTTAGTAATAGCGGGATCTCAGGCAGACACGACCAAAATTGCGCTGTTACGTGAACGGGCAGTAAGGAAGACACCGTGAAAGTGTAATAACCCTTTTACACACCGGTTAATCTATTTCCAACTATCCCGAGAATTTTAAGGCAGCGCGGAGCGAACCGTAATCAGTTGCAGTTACAATTCACGGCTTAGTCTCCTCTAGTCAAACCTCTCCATGTGTCATGTGTTCTCAGTAACCTCAACCAATCAAGTAGTAAATTAGATAAATTAGTAAAACGTTACTAACAGTAAAGTCAGGTTCCTTATGAATACCATAGGGCTAAAGCGGACACGAGAAGTGAGACCAGCGACCACAGACCTAAGAGCTGAGGAACGCCAGAGCGCCTCCAAGGCGCAGCGGCGCTTCTCGCCTGCCTCTCTCCCCCCGTTCCCTCCCTGTCTCCGGCGCCCGCCCAGCGCGGCGGGGACAGGGGCGAGAGCGGCGGCGTGGAGCGAAAGAAATGGCGCCCTCCGAAATGGCGCCC
>WEIU01000392.1:36507-56403 GCA_013389925.1 Aegithalos caudatus | reverse complement strand
GCCGGCCGGCCTACCTTGCCTACCTGGGCTGCGGGAGCCGCGCTGGGAGCGGCGCGGACAGCGAGGGGGTGGCCCACGAAAGCGGGAGCGGCTGCGGCCAGGAGGCGAGAAAATGGCGGCTACTAAAACTCCGCCTTGTGCGTGCAGCCCGGCGCCCGCTGTAGCGAGATTCTCGCGATGATTCGACGCGCGCCTCCCATTGGCTGGTGGGTGTGCGCGCGGCGGTTTTGGGGAGCGCGGGCTGGGGAATTGCCCCATCCCTCAGGCCGGCCGGAGCCTGGAGCCGCCCGCAGGGACTGCTCGCCCGCCCCGGTGAGTTGGAGCTCCCGGCCGTTCCGAGGGGCTGCGAGGTGTGGCCTGTCCTCATTCAGATCTGCTTCCTCCCCCTGTCCCTCCCTCACCTCTTTCACTTCTGTTAAAAGCTGGCGCTTTACTTGGGTTAAGTAACTACGCGGTATCTTCCAAGCGATGCATCTTTGAGGAGGCCTTGGAGGCAGGGTGTTTTTTTGTTTGCTCTGAATGCTATAATGGAAAAGCCATTATAAAAACAAACAGACAAAGAAAAAAAAACAAACAAACAAAAAACAAACAAACAAACAAAAAACCCACAAGAAACCCAGCAAACCCCTCACCTGGTGTTTCTTAAATATTCTTACTGTACCTTTTGTTTTCGTTGTGTTCTGTAGAGAGACTGAGCTCCTCGGTCTTACTTTCTAAGGGATTAAACATGATCCAAGTATAGTTAGGCAACCTAATATCTTTTCAACGTTTGTGGAGTGACATGGACGCGGGAATTGAATGCACCAGTATCAGGTGTGCTAGCAGTACCAGGCTGGGAGGTGCTGCTGACTCTCTCGACGGACAAGAGCCTTGCAGAAGGATCTAAAATAGATTGGAGCACTGGGTAACTATCAGTGGCATGAAATTTAACAAGAACGGATACAGACCCTGCCCCCAGCATGCAGTAAATCTGGGCACAAGCATGAGCTGGGAGAGCAGTGTGTGTAGAGCAGCCCTGCAGAAAGGATCTGGGGGTGCTGGTGGGCAGCAGCTCAGGGTGAGTCAGCAGTGTGTGCCCGGGCAGCCAGGAGGGCAAACCCCATCCCGGGCTGCATCAGGCACAGCAGCACCAGCTGTGCTTGGGATCATCCTGCTGGATTCAGCCGTGCTGCGGCCTCACCCTGAGCCCTGTGTGCAGTGCTGGGCCCCACGGGTGAGAAGGGTGGGAAGGTCCTTGAATGGTCCAGAGGAGGACAACAGAGCTGCTGGAAGGGCTGGAAAGCACCTCCTGTGAGGAGTGGCTGAGGGCTCTGGGATTGTCTGGTTTGGAGAGAAGGAGGCTCAGGGGTAACTTCAATGCTCTCTACAGCTTCCATAGGGGGGACCTGGAGAGGGAGTGCTGGTCTTTTCCTGGCATCATGGAAGGGCAATGGTTCAAAGCTGTATCAGGAGAGGTTCAAACTTAACAATAGGAATAATTTCTTTACCAAATACAACAAAGCTGGTGAAAGGCCTAGAGAGTAAGTGGTGTTAGGTGTGGTTGAGGGAGCAGGACTGGAGGAAAAGGAGGCTCAGGGGAGACATTCTTGCTCTCCACATCTTCTTGAAAGGAAATTTTTGCAAGGTGGGGGTCAGTCTCTGAGACTGATGTCAAGGTGTACTAAAGGATGTTCAGGTTGGACATCAAGAATTTTTCACAGAAAGAGTGTTTAAGCAATGAACAGGCTGCCCAGGGATATAATGGAGTCACTATCCCATGAATAGTTCAAGAAGTGATTGGACATGGTTCTTGGTGCCATGATATAGTTGACATGGTGGTGTTCAGTCAAAGCTTGGACTTAATTCAGGTTTTCCAACCTGAATTATTCTAATTCTAAGAGCATGATCAAACCCTGAAACAGGCTTCCTGCAGAGGTGGCTGATGCCCTAAACTTGTTAGTGTTTAAGATGTATCTGGATAATATCCTTAGTGACATGATTTTATTTTTGGTTGGCCCTGAGTTGGTCAGGTGGTTGGACTAGATGATCATCCCTTCCAACTGAAACACTTATGTTCTACTCTCTGTTTGTGAAGAGCTACTTCCTAAACTAACAAGAAGTTAAGAGTTTATTGCCCACCGATTCCCTTGAAATGATAGCTGCCAAGACTTAGTGCTCTTACAGCGAAGTCCTGCACTGGGACTCTAAATAACAATGTTTCAAGCCAGTTAGGGTACAAAGCTTTCAGTCGCAGACTGAAAGTGATAGGTGGTGAAGCAGGCGACCTTCAGTTCCATTTCTAAAGTAAACTGTATTAACAGAAAGAAAATCATTAAAAAAGAGGAAGTATATTTTAAGACCTACTGCTGTTTTGGTTTGGGTTTTTTGTCCATTCTCCTTCAGCCAATAAGAAAAGGGTTTCAGTTATATGTTTCTAATTAAATCCAAAGGAAAAAAGCATGGTTCCTTGTGTAAGTCTCCGTACTTATATTCTGCACATAGCTTTTATGCTGATAATTGCATATACCTTTTATGCTGATTGAAACGTTAACTGTTGGAAATGCACGTGAATTTTATTGTCTGTAGAAGTGTTTTAATTTTTTTATATAATATGAGTGTGAAACTTGTAATAATTTCAGATTTTGTTAGAAGATTAAATATGTCTTTTTGAACTCCATTTTAGGAAATTCAGTCTCTTACCACAACAGAAAATGTCTACGTCTAGTGTTGTAGCAAGGGTGGAAACCTGGCTATCATCCATGTGGCACATTAAAGTTCCTTTAACATGGCTGGAAGCATGTATTAATTGGATCCATGAAGAAAACAGTGGTAGTAATTTAAGTCAAGCTGAGATTAACAAGCAGGTATTTGAGCAATGGCTTCTTACTGATCTGAGAGACTTGGAATATCCCATTTTGCCTAACTGCATCTTAGACACTCCCAAGGGAGAGTTATCAGGCTGCTACTCTATACAGATTGAGTCACTGGTGGATGTTAGCCAGCCAGCATATTCGCAGTTGCAGAAGCTAAGAGGGAAGAGCACTGTAAATGAAGAAGTTACAGCCAGTACTCAGGCATTTCAGAAGCCCTGGGAAGCAAAGCCTACTCGAATGCTGATGCTACAACTAACGGATGGCATACATCAAATTCAGGGCATAGAGTATCAGCCGGTGCCTGTTCTCTGCAGTAATCTTCCTCCTGGAACAAAAATCACTATACAGGGCAACGTTGCATATCGTCTCGGAGTTCTTCTGCTTAAACCAGAAAACGTGAAACTGCTGGGCGGCGAAGCTGATGTTCTTTTTGAGGATTATTGTCAGGAAAGAGTCCTGGCTAGATTAATTGGAGAAACTGAAAACCTTAATTCTGTTGGACAAGATGGACATGAACAGATTTTTTCAAGGCCTGCAGATGAATTAGAACAAATTGGGCCTTCAGATGAAGAGCTTTTAGCCAGCCTTGATGAAAATAGTGATTTTACTTTAAACAACAGAACATCTTCAGAAAGTGGATACTGTAGTAGAAGCAACAATTTTAATACAGCCTCAGGTTCACTGACTGCATACAATGGAAATGTTTCGTTACAAAAATCTGGAAGTCCTTTCCCTCACTCAGATGAACAAGTTTCTTCTCCCATAGAATATGGTGATGGCTTTTTAAATGACTTTCCTTTAGAAGATGACTTTCTTCTGGAAGAAGAGATGCAAAGAGACATGGAAGAAGTGCCACCAGTGGATGTGAACAGAAACATAGGTTTAATTACTGACAGACTTCCACATACATCTAGAGGCTCCTGCAATTCATCTTTAAATGGCACTGATGAAGGAGACAATGTGAATGAAAGAGATAAATTGAGGGAAGCTATCAGCAAGGAAAAGGACATGAGAAGAGCCACATTTGATGAAGATGGAAGTAGCACGAGTAACCTTTTGCAGCACAAGGCTTTCCATCAGACCTGCAGTTCATCAGATTTTTGTTTGGCAAATCCTCCTGAGGAAGGGGAAAATAATACAGACCTAGATGAGAGCAGATGTAAACACCAACACAGTTCTGACAGCAGAAGTGGTGATCCTGTATCTTCCTTAAAAATGAATCCAGGAGATCAGCAAAAATGTGATTCACAGAACTTTCCTTGCAAGGCAGTAGAGGCACATTTAGATTTATATTCTCCGCCTTTTACATATATTTCCCTTCTCCTTGCAAAGAAACCAGAAACTATTACAATTCTGAAAGTTAAATGTTTTATTGTTACTCTTACTGGAAACCTCACAAAAAGCAGTGGGTTCTGGGGTATAAAGGCTAAAATTTCTGATGGCTCTGCTTATCTTGAAGTAGATTTTGCTGATGATATTCTAAAAAGTTTTATTGGCTTTTCAGTACATGAAGTGAATCAGCTGAAAAAGGATCCAGCTTTACGTCTAAAACTTAAAGATGGTTTAGAGAACTGTCAAAAACAGCTGATAGATCTCTGTTGTTTGATGATTATTGAGTTTAATCCATTTCAGTCTAAAGGTACTGTATTAATTCTCCAGGATGTTGATGCTATGCATCTAGAACAATTGAAGAAACGTTTGAATAAATAACATGTGCAAACTTGCAGACTATTAGGAAATATTTAAGTCAGATTTTCCTAGAAGATCAGTTGAAAGTTAAAGTTAAATGGTGTGTCTTTTCTCAGAAATTGTAATGTAAAAGTGAGACCAGGAGATTACTTGTTGAAGCAAAACTAGGCAGTTTATTTCTTGTGGTGACAGTATTGGAATAAGATTTCAAATATTTGTGTCTTGATTTTTTTCATTCTACAAACTCCTGCATATTCTATACTGGTAATCCTGAGTAGCAAAATTTGTCAGAAAATGTATAAAAATGAATAAACCATCTTGTTATTTTACTTTTTCAGGTACTTACCTGATTTTTAAAAGAAAAGTACACAAGATTCTCAGGTTTTTTCTTAGAGAAACTCAGTTGAATAAATTTAAATAACATTATTGTTCAGATAGTCCCTTTTGACTATGCAAATCTGAAGATTCAAATCTATATTCACTGTGCAAGACCTGAAAGTACAGAAAAATAAAGGATTTTCTAAATATTCAGGTGTGAGAAAAAAAATCCAGTCCTATACAAAAAGGAGATTAAAAAAACCTTTATATTTTTACAACTTATTTAAAAGAAAGCCAAGTGTTTTAAAGTGTTTATTAGCAGGAAATCATTGTAACATATGGGGATTCTATATTTTTTGTCATGTTAATGTTAATCATTGCTAGTAGTTTTGAAACTAGAGGTAAACTCATTCATTAACTCTCACGGTTACTTGACTAACCTTTTTACAGAGTAGTCAAATACTTGTGCTGCACGCATGTTGTATAGTGTATTTAATGTTGGTCTTTTTTTGATTGATATTTTAAAAAAATTGTGCTTCTAAAATAAAGTTTTCGTTTAAATTTTGGTAGATGCTGCTTAGTCACTTTGAAAGAAAAATATATATTTTGATGGGTGTATAGAGTATGAGAAATTATTTGATTAAGTTTTTTGTTCTTTTTTTCATCCTTTCCCCTTCACTTGTTTTTTGGTTTTGTTTTGGTTTTTGCTTTGTTTGGGGTTTTTTGTTTGTTTGTTTTTTCCTCTGTTTGATTAGTTTGAGTTGGTTTGTTTCCCTGTGAATTTAGAAGAATTAATATTCTGGCAGGAGTAGGGGAACCAGTGACAGGAGCAGTCTGCCCAGTGTTGGTGGTGTTTGCAAAGAATGTAAGATTGATGGCTAGGAGAGTCTGCTACCCCAATTTTTTTGAATTGATCTGCCAATATCTTTCTTCACAGACTTTTCTTTCTCTGAACAACGTCTGTTAGGCCATTGAGATTTGCTGTGACAGATTATCATTATAAATATGCAATATCAGCATATATACTCAATCCCAAATTGAGAACCATGTTTGAAGTCTCCAAGGAAAACTAGAGGTTATTTCCCAAGTAAAGTAAAAGTGGAGGAAGGTGGAGTGTGGGGCATCTTCAGGGTTTTTATGCTTGACGTGTGAGGGGTTTTAGGCTTTATTTTGTACAGTTTATAAATACAAACATCCCTGTGTTTCTTTCTATCCTTGCTCCTCCCACTGTGAAGAGAATCTGAGGAAATTTTAACCCCATGAGCCACCTCTGGGTTTATTTTCTGTGGCTTTTGGGAACAGTATATTGTTTAGAACTGTAACAGCAAAAGCTTTTGCCTATCTTACTGGATCTTGAGTTACTGTTTCAGAAAAAAATTGCTTGTCAGTAGGAAACTGACCAAGCCTCATTTCATGTAATCCTTGTAGAAGTTAATACAGCTGACTGTAAACCTTCAGTACTGTTTAATGGAAATATTTCTCCTATAATGAGTTAGGAAACTTCCTTTGAAGTTTTTGCCTTAGCATGCAGAAGGATGGGAGTCTTTAAACTTCAAGTGGCACAAATAATCCATAGATTTTATTCTACTTGTGCAGAGCAAGAGTCATGTTATTCAAACTGCAAAAGCAAATTAAGTGTTGTGTTTGGCTTAGATGATGAAGTCACACCTGCCCCTCCTTTTTTGCATTTACCTTAACGTTTAGCCATCTCTGCTACAATAATTGCCTCCTGTTCTCTTTGTCCCTCCGCTGCCTTCCCACCTCCAAGGCAATGTTACTTGTCTGACATCATCTTCTGCCCCACCCCCCATTGTCCATGTCTTCATATTCAACATGTGCTCTTTGGAAAACCACTCGCATGCCTGTGGTCCAGTGCAAGCAGGAAGATCTCAATAAAGCTGTGTACAGCATGACTGCTCTGCAGATACTTCAGTGCCATTTTCTGGTGTATAAGGTTTCCAGATCTGTGTTCAAGCTCTTAGAATTAATGAGAAATATTGCATAGTTTTTCCAACAAGAAAAGGAATGAAATTAGTGATACTGAGAAAGCATGCTTAGTTAACAGCTGACGTCAAACAGAAAATGGTTTATGTGGCTATGTGTACCAGTCACTAATTCTTGCCTTACCCACTTTGTTTGCTCTTAGAATCAACTTTTAACCATCTTAATGTTTTGGTGCTCTGTGTATCCATGGTGTGCATCTATTGCCTCACTGTACCTGGCAGTCATGTGTGTATTCTGTTCACACAGAGCAGAAGGTAACCTCCTCCTTCAGGTGACACAGACTGAATTCACAACACATATTGCAGCCCCAGCAGAGGTATGGCCACGCTTCTGGAGAGTGCAACCACACTCCTGTAGCAGCTGCTGAAGGCATTTGTCATGGCAGCTGCTCACATCTTACGTGTAGCCTTCTGGCAGAAAGCAGCTTTTGCACTTCCTCTTGTCTACAGTATATCACAAACTAACTTTTTGTTGTTATCTTTGTCTCAGTAGACTACTGCACTTGCAGTGTATCTGACTGCAGTTTCAGAATGCATGTTCTTCAAGAATGTTTTCCTTTTAATGGGGAAAATAAGGTGCTTTTTTGTTGCTGGTCACAGTGAAAACTTCCAATTAATTCTGTGTCAATATATGAAACCTACGATATTCTCACACAGGGACATGGATGTTACTCTGCTAACAATGAAAGTCGGTTCTTGCCTTATGGTGGTTCAAGAAAATGAAACCAATGAATGTGCTGTGGCAGTGCCAGGTACCTGCGTCAGAATATCCCTTAAAAGCTCTGTCACTAAGGCAAGCTAGCAGAAAACAGAAGGCTCTCAGAAACTTTGCTGTGCCCTAGTTCTTTTCAAGGTATTTAGTCAAACTGTTAGAACAAGGCCATGGCTAGTCCAAGAAATATGGCAGGTTTCAAAATAAACTAGGCTCACAAGAACAGCCTGAGGAGTAGTCTAACCCTACTGGATATTAATTAGTTTGGTCACAAATATGCATGTCATAACCCAGCAGCCTCCTTGTTAATGCAGGCAGTATTCTCAGGAAGCAACAGCTAGCTGAGATAATGTAATTTCAAAGTATGGGTGAAGAATGTTAAGGGATTTCCTAAAAGGTATTCTGGACTACTCAGTAATGCGAATTCACAGTAGAAGAATTATATATTTCATGTCATATCAAAAGCAGAAATTTTCACAGTAGTGGAACATGATTAGATGGGACAGTAAACATAACATTTGGTTCTAAATGTAAAGACCTGTTTCTTGATGTCTCACTGTAATAATGTCAAACATTGCTGTTTTGAATGAAAAGGTGATAACTAAGCTTTTTATTATAGGGAGGAAAGAATGGTTTATAGTACAGTGTTTCTAAATTTTCTGGTGGCAAGGGAAATTAAATGTTTTTATCTGAGAGGAAAATGCAGGAAGGACTTTAAAATGTAAGTAACACCTCTCATTACAGCAATTCTCTGGTGTTATGGTCCTACAAGGAACAGAATACCAGTAGTAATAACAGCAAACAAGAGGATAAAGGTAAACTGACATTGCAACTCTGAATTCAACAGAAGAGGCCAGTTTTTTACAAATCAGCTGCTAATCTAAATTTGTATGGATAACAGACTTTTTTATCAGTCTGTTACTTTTACTCTTTTCCTGAAGGACTTCTTTCCTTATTGTACTGGGTTTTCTAACAGGGTAAAATTGCAGTGTATGGCTGTTAGAATTTGTCCAGCTTCTGATTCTTTTCTTAAGGCTAAAAAACCTGGTTCTCTCATCCTTTCCAGCAAATGGCATGTGCTCCATGTCCCTGACCACCATAGCAGTGTCTGCTGGCCACATGCTTCACTGTCAGTGGCTTTCTTGTGCTAGGGAATGCCAAATGGGGCACAACACTCCACATGCAGTCTCACAAGTGCTGAAATCAGAAGGCAGCTTGCTCTCTGGGACCTGCTTGCTGGCTCTGGTGGTTATTGCCAGCACAAGGTCACATGGCTGACTTCTGTTAAGCTGCGCTTAAGTGCACATGGGTCTTACTCTGAGGTTTCCTAACCAGCTGGTTCCCAACCCATACTGTCACGTGGGGTTATTTCTGCAAGGATGAAGGAATTTGCATTTGTCTTTGTCGAACTTATATTTCTACAAGTCCATGTGTCTAACCTGTGCCATACTAGTTCTCTATCTATAATTGCTTTCCTTTCTTTTCTTGCCTCTCCCTGCCAAATGTTTAAGCTTCTCTACCACTTGCCCCTTGTCTACAGAGTCAGACATCTCTTTCTAGAGGGAATTAGGTTGAGTAGACATGACTTAACATTGTAGGCCTGTGATGGTTCTTTCAAACTACTGTCACCTTTATCTGCCTAGGTATGGATTAGGGGAGGATTTGCTCTAACCTCTGGGACTGAGGTCAGACTGTCCAGTCAGTAATTCCCTCGATCCTCTTCCCAGAACATGGGTGTGGCATTTGCCTTTTACCACTAACCAGGTACTCTGTAATCTCTCCAGCATCATCAAGAATGTCCTTGAGACATGAGCCAATACCCTCTCTGGCCCCATGTGAAATTGTGTGTGTTTGCAGGGTAGAGTGGTCTGTTGCTATGAAGTGGTGCTGGTACATGTGATCTCAGTAAGAAAGACACTGACTCCAAAATACCATTTAAAACACTGGTTATTAGAACTCACATGTTCAGATAAAAGCAAGGCCGTGCAGGTGTCTTAAGCTCTGGTACAACTGTCAGCTGCCTGCTGTCTTCAACACTGTGCTGCCTGAGCTTGTCCCATCACCAAGAGATTTGCACAGCCCAACACAGCCTGAAGGCCCCACTGGCTGTGCACAGCATAGACCTGTGCCTGCTCAGGTTAGCCATGACATGATGTGGGTCACTGGGCCCTCAATGTCTTCTGGTCAGCATCACTGCGTTCCCTGTCCCGTTACTTGCAGTAGGCTGTGCTACCTTTCTACAGATACTGTTAGTAGGCTTGGGGAAGTTAGTGCCATCTTTTCATAGCTCACCTGCTTCTTCAGGTATCTGTGTTGCCTGTGTAAGCTCTAAGTTATTTAGGTTGTATGCCAGGTAATACAAGTCACAGTTAATGCTAGCTTTAAAATAGTTTTACTGTAGGGACAAGTACAGACAGTGGAAGAACATTTTTGTCTAGATGATAATCCTTAAAAAGCCATGATAATATATAACTTAGTGTTTTGTGGCAGGTGAATACCAAAACATCTCTTACATTGTTTTTATGGACAAAAGTAACATTGATTTCAGCAAAGTTCTGTTAAAATATGGAAAAGGGCAAAATGCAGGCTTCACAAATACCATCTGAATTGGTAATACAGCATAAAGCAGAGAGGTGAGCTGAGCTGGGTGAACTGAGAGAAATTTTCGTAGAAGGAGTTACAGATTACAGGCCTTTCAGGATAAGGGTATTTCCCTCTTTACCAGGGGAGCTCTCATAGCGTCATTGTGGCAAAGAAAATTTACCTCAATTCTGTGGCTATTCAAAAAGCAATAGGAATTTCAATCCAATTGACTCAGAGAGAGCATCTAGAGCCCTGTTGAGCACCTTTATGGATAGGCATTTCATATTTACTGCTTCTTTGTAGCTAAATGAGCATCTCCCTGCACACTGACTTTGATTTTTTTACTTGGATCCCCTGCATAAAATTCAGAGATACCCAATACAGATAATTTAGCTGGCATAGACCACTGTGACATGTTAAACAATTTCTGTTTGCATACATTGGAATTTGCTTTTAGGGTAAGAATGTTCTTTTCTATAGGGGAAAAGAAAAGGGTCTACAGAGAGACATGGAGAGACTCAATCAATGGGCTAAGGACATGTTCATGAGATTCAATAAAGCATAGTGCTGGGTCCTGCACTCGTGTCACAACCACCGCATGCAGTGCTACAGGCTGGGGGAGCAGTGGCTGCAGAGCTCTTTGGCAGAAGGGGACATGGGGGTGCTGGCTGGCAGCTGGCTGAACATGAATCCACATGCCCAGGTGGCCAAGAAGTCCTGTGGCATCCCGCTGTATCAAAACCAGCGCGGCCAGCAGGACCAGGGTAGTGATTGTCCCTCTTTCTTTGGCACTGGGGAGGCCACAACTCAAATCCTGTGTTCAGTTCTGGGCCCCTCACTTTGAAAAGGACTTTGAGGTGCTGGAGAGTGTCCAGAGAAGGACAGCAAGGAAGGACCTTCCTTGTGGAAGGACTAGAAAGCATGTCATGTGAGGAATGGCTGAGGGATCAGGGTTTGTTTAGCCTGGAGGAGGCTCAGGGGGGACCTCATGGCTCTCCACAGCTCCCTGAAAAGAGGGTGCAGTGAGGTGGGGGCTGGTCTCATTTACTGTGCCTGCAGTGAGAAGACCAGAGGAGATGGCCTTAAGATGAGACAGGAGAGATTCAGATTAGATGTTACAAAAGTTCTTTTTCACTGTTAGAGTGGTCAGGAAATAGGTTTTCCTGGGAGGTGGTAGACTCATGATCCCTGGAGGTGCTCAAGAGGAGCCTGGATCTCTTGCTGACTAGTGTGGTTTAGTAATTTAGGGTTACAGTGGGGCTGGATGATCTTAAAGGTTTCTTGCAGCCTTGACAATTCTATGTTTATTCTATGAAAAGCAGATTATTATTTCTGCTTAAAGGGTCAAGGATTTATTTTATTGACATTTATAATCACAGTCCAAGAATATGAGGCAACGGCAACATTAACTGCAGAAAATTAAAGTCTTGTCTCACTTTTAAAGTACTGGCAGAATAACAACCTTCACAAAGCATTCTTTCAAATTAAATTTAAAAAAAAAAAAAAAAACCACACAAAACACATTAAAACGCTAAGGTAAAAATATGCCTATGTTGAATACAAAGAATCTGTGATGGAAAACATTGTGATTTGTGGTAATTACGAGGAAGTGGTGTGCTCCACTAGCAGCATTTAGGAAATAAATATAATTTCAACCTATTCACAACTGACTTTCCTGCTCCTAGGCTAATCTCTATTTATAATTACAGCACAATCATAATTTAAGAGATGTGTACTAGATGTAAAATTTGGGCAACTATTATTGCTATTAAACAACACATCTATCATTTATCACAAAGAAAAACAGCAGCCCCTAATGCTGCTGGTGCCTAAGCACATGCTTAAGTAATTTACTCTCTTGTACTAACTGTTAGTGTAATTCCCTCATACAATTTCTCCAAACTAGAAAGTGCCATTAAGTAGAAAGTGTGAATAAGGATCTACTTGTAACTTAAAACACTCAAATTATCTTTCATTAGATACCTTTTTATGAAAACATGTCATTTGTCTTAAATCTTTTATTTACAAATGAGTAACTCAAATGCAAATATTGAAAAACTTGTTTGAGCTGCCAAGAATATTCCGCCAAGCATATGTGCTGTAAGGGCCTGTAAAAATATTATATTACTTTAAAATAAACGTTAGTGTATGGAAGAGCACTGAAATAGATTTCAGGGTTTTGTTAGAGTTGGTCAGATACAAAGGCAAGCATCAGCAGTTAAGTGCTTCAGAATCACGTTGGGTAGTGTAGGCAAAGACAGAATAGGAGAAAAATAGGTGTCTTCCTTATGGTGCCCATTGCTATTCAGGAAAGAACATGATGCTAATTCTCATGATATTTTTAAAATCAACATTATCTTTTATCTATGACCTGATTTTCTTATACCAGTTTTGTAATATATAAGTTATAATCTTTTAATGTAAAATGAGAAAGGACAATGTGAAACAATCCTCTATCTCTGGCCAAGTACTTTATCTACTGTTTAATATTGGTGATGGTTGATGAAAAATCAAGAGACAAAAAACCCTAAAAGTCTGGTTTTCTTTTATCAAGTGACACTGATTAGGTGACTGTCATTTTCCCAATTGCATTTAGAACTCCCGATTCAGTGACCATTCTTCCATTTCTATTTTTGAAAATAAGATTGGGTCTTAGTTTGATCTAATGATATCTTCATAAAGGCCTTTATAATAATCAGTAAATTAGGCCCAAGTTACATGTACAAAAATAAAGAGGTAGCATAATTGTGAATATTGACAGCTCAGTACTATTTCTCCATACATGAGTATTGATTATTAATCACTCTGCAAAGACAGAAACAAGTGTACAAAATGCAGCATGTCTACTTTTCCATATTTTTAGTAGTAATTTATCCATGTGACACAGAATCTGATATGTTTCAACATGTGCTATTCAACATATATTCAACATATACGTATGCTATGTATTGATGGAGCTTTTACCAAGCCACTATCTTGTAGATAGAAATTAAATATCAAGGCCTCTACTTCTTTGTAGAGAGAAGCTTTTTTATAGTAGGTTTTTTCTCATCTGAAGATACATGAAAAAGTGTGCTAAGGAAAAATATTAATGTTCTGATAATATTAACAAACTGATTTAAATCCACAGTTTATGTTATTTATGAAGACTCATTATTTCATGAAGTGAGTAGTTTTGAATCTAAGAATCCAATGGTATGTCTTCAATGTAACTTACAACTTTACATCTTCCTGAGATATACTTCCAATACTTTCATATTTTATTATACCAAGGATTTTAATGTTTAAGAAAGATGTTTTGTGATGGAAGTAGGCAAAACAAATTTTTATCATGACAGAAGTATATTCTAATATTGGGAAATGGTGTGTCTGTTGCTGACTTCATTTTGGGAGTGTAAGGGATTGTTAGAGGAGGAGAATTTTTTTTAGTGGAAAAGGAAAGGTAGGTGGAGAGAAAGTCAGGTATCTTAAAAGCAGTATATTTTAGCCAGATGTTTCCGTACTTGATTGGAAGGGGGAAAAAGCAAAAGNGTTGCAGTCCTAGGCAAGGGAGCAATGTGCTTTACACACATGGTAAATCAGACCAATCAGTAGCAAAACCTTTATTGGACACTGATAGCAGAACTCATCTGCCAAAAGCTTCACACTGCTCTGTGGGTTTTTTTACCATTCTGTCTCATTTGAAATGTTGTTGAAAGCAAAAACTTGTATATTAGTTCTACAGAAGAAGCCTGCAAACCTCTCGATGCCTTGGGTAACCTTATGCTTTCCAACCACAGGAAATGAATTTGTTTGGGTTGTATGGGGAACCTATAAACCATAAACCAGGTTCAGTGCAATTAACTATTTGTGGTATGATTGACACAGACTGACAATTGTTGGACATTGTGGTATTGGTATAAAGATGTGTAAGCTGATATAATTTGTGTCATTTTGCTAAAAGTGGTGTAATAACCCCAGTTAATAAAATGACCCCCATGTTGGACCTAAAATTTTCGATAGGATTTAGCTGATAGAAAAAAGATTAAGGACCTGATCACTTCATAGCTTAGATTTGCTTTAGGTCTGTATAAACCATACTACACTAAAGAAGGTATTAAACCTTTCCTGGCCCTGTTTTCAGGCTTGCATACCAGCTGTGTTAAAAACAATCAAAACCATCACCATTAGCCACTGGGTTTAAAATTCTCTGTAGCTGTTGGGCTGGATTTTAGCTTGAATCCATTCCCTGAGGTACAAAGGAGGAAATGCTGCAGGAGTGGAAAGAAGCAGGGGGAAGGACATGGGGAGTGCCCATGCCAGTTTATTGTGTGTGGAGCCATAGCCACTGTTCTGCTGAAGGATAGCAACAGGCATCCTTTGGAGACAGCTGGAGGAAAATAGAATAAAAATATAAGAAGAGGGAAGTCAGGAACAGAAGGGAAGGAAGCTAAGAGGTAGAGCTATGAAAATCAAAATGATAAAAAGCTTACTGTATCCTTTGCTTTACTTCATGAACCAAATAATGTCTTTACTAGGAGCAGTAAAGAATAATAAAAAATAAGGATGGTAAAGGGAAATCAAAAAGGGAAAAATCAAAGCTTTCTGTGATGTTGAAAACTCTATGTGATTGTAGAAAGCCCAATTCACTGCAGAAGCAGCTGAAAATTAAAATAATGCATATTAATACTGATTAAAGCTACCAGGAAGATACACAAAATAATTTGAAAAACTTGCCTAATTTGAGGGGGCTTAATATCTACAGTATGTTTTTCTTGTTGAAATTTTTCTATCAAAAGAGAAAGGCACAGTGAATCATTATTTTCTCAGAAGTATTCCACTGAACTCTAATGTCTTATACCTGGAAGTGTTAAAGTATGTACTGTACTTCTGTGAATGAGTACAAAATTAATGTAACAGTAACAATAACATGTTTGTCTTTTTGAGAGGTGGTAACACAGAATCATTTAATTGTTTAGGTTGGAAAATGTCTCTAAGGTCATCAGTCCAACTGTTAACATAAAACAGTATTACCTTTAAACAGTCTTGAATCACTGTGCTAACTTCATTTTCCTGACAGAGTTCAGAGGGGAATGCAATGCAGGTATCACACAAGCAAAATGAATTGTATGTTTAGGACTTTACTCCTGAAGAAAAACAAACTGTGGTGTGTCTTAATATATATTTTGAACCCGATTCTGCACCATCCTGTTCACTTACTGGACTAAACTCAATGCAGTCAGTTGCAGCACTTCACCCATCCTTCCATTGGGTAGGAGTATGGCTTTCTTCTAGGTACCAATATCCCAACTCCTCTAAGCTGCATAAGTAAAGAATGAACTGGTTCTAATTAGAATATAAACAACCATACTGAATTTCATGGCACTGCTTACAACAGTGAAGGGGAGCATGGGTGAAGGTTGAGGAAGGAAGCTGACTTTTCCCCTGATGTTTTTTATCTTCTCCAGCTGTGCAGTTGTAATTCAGCAGTGTTGTGTGTTGTCATTTCTGCATTAGTAAATAGGTAGAACCTATTTACTGAGTAATTATGAAATAACCTCATAATGAAATGCAGGAAAGGGTTCTAATTAAATTTTAAAGTTGCTAAACAACTATTCAACTTTAAATGAAAATTTCCAATCCATGTATCCTAATGAGTTCTCAGAATACATTACTAAAGTATATAAATTATATGGTAAACACAAAATGTGATTATATTAACTTATGGTGGAATACTAGGGCAACCACATGAAATTTTTAATACTTTTTAAATATATAACCAACAGCACAGGAAGCCTGTAAAGATTGATATCAATAACCCATGTAGTCCAGTATTTTTTCTGAAAATGTCTAGTAGTAGGTATGGAAAGTAAGCATGGCAAGGGTAAAGTGTTACCTCCTGGATTCTTTCAGCAATGTTACACTTCTGGACATCCTCAGCCAAAGGCTGTATCTTTGCGCTTAATACTCCCTCGTTGGAAATCAAGAAAATGATATGCCAGATAATCAGAGGTTTTAGTGAATACAAAATATTGTTAAGATTTAGTTCTTGTCTACTATTTCTGATTCAGGTACTGCAACACTTACAAGCAAAGAAAAACTATCTTTTGTTATAAGACCTATCCCTAGTTTTCTTAAGTTCTTACCTCTTTCTGTTATCACACAAACATTACTTAGGTTAATCTTTTTTAAAAATCTGGCATGTGCACAGTCTAATAGACTAAGTACGGATGATGCCATAATCCACATATCATTAATATTACTTAAACTGTAAAAGCCACTCCAAAAGACCCAGCCAACAAAAATCTGCACACAAGTTAATCTATGTATGAAAATTGATTTAAAACAGTAACCGAACATTTATAAGTAGCATTAATCATCACAACATTAATTAATAATAATTTGGAATTTATAGCAAAGCTACATGCAGTGGCAATTATAGTATTGTTTGAAAGATCTTTTTGATAACTGATAAATTCAGTGAGGGTAGATAGACCTGGACTAAGGGAAATCTTCATTAGGTTAGAGAAATAAATACACAGAACTAGTTATGTTGCTAAGAACAAGTATCTCAATCACACAGAAGCCTTACCAGTAATGTATCCATGTCTTACAGTTTCTGACTTTGCCATTATGTATGCTTCTCATACTACTTTTTATCATATTTTTTCTGGTTTTTGTTCTTGAACTGTTCATTATCATCTGTACTATGTTTGTAATTTGCATTTTTTAAACTGAAGTGTCTTATACTGTTTCTCTGTATTCACTTGGAACTTCTAAGTAGGTAATGGTAAAAACATATAATACAAGGAAACATAAACCAACCCTAATAACCCCAAATACTAAACCGTAATACCCTAAACCAAACTCCATAATCCCTAATCCTTAATCCTAACACTCAGATATGAAATAATGCTTTACTTAGAATCATAGACTCATTCCAGTTGGAAAAGATCATTAAGATCATTAGGTCCAGCCATTCATCCAGCACTGCCAAGTCCACCACTAAACCATGTCAATGAGTTCCACATCTATACATGTTTTAAATGCATCCAAGGATGATGACTCAACCATTTCTTTGGGTAACCTGTTCCAATGATTCACAACCCATTCTGTGAAGGAATTTTAACTGACGTCCAATCTAAACTTCTCCTGGAGCAGTTTGAGGCCATTAGCTCTTGTCCCGTCACTGGTTACCTGGGAGAAGAGGCTGACCCCCACATGGCTATGACCTCATGTCAGCGAGTTGTGGAGAGTGATAAGGTCACCCCTGAGAACTTGTGTTCCAAACTCTTCACCAGCTCCGTTGCCCTTCTCTGGGCACACTCCAGCCCCTCAATGTCCTTCTTGTTGTGAGAGGCCCAAAACAAGGTGCAGATTCATCAGAGCAAAATACAGGGGGATGATTGTCATGTGATTGAAGAGACCCCATGGTTTGCATCATGAAGCCAATTTTATTAAACACACTGGTATTATATACCTTTCACTCAGAACAACCATATCTATGTTTCTTAGTAACATTGTTTAGCTATGGGCTAGTACAGACTTGCACAGGCCTGTACTGTGTTGCACCCAATCATACACACATACACATTAATCTTTCGTTCTTCAGGATCTTGCCTCAACTTGCCAGAGTTTGTAGCCCTCTACTTCTACTAGCACATCTACTTCTGTGGTAAGTTCAGCAGTATTTTGAGTCCTATTTCCAAGCTGAGTTCCTACAGATGATCCCTTTCCTAGTCCTGCTGACCACACTATTGCTGATACAGGCCAGGATGCCACTGACCTTCATGCTGGGCACATGCTGGCTTGTGGTCACTTACTGTCAACCATCACCTCCAAGTCCTGTCCACCAAGCAGCTTTACAGCCACTCTGCCCCAAGTCTGTAGGGCTGCCTGGAAGGCCAGGATGCCACTGACCTTCATGCTGGGCACATGCTGGCTTGTGGTCACTTACTGTCAACCATCACCTCCAAGTCCTGTCCACCAAGCAGCTTTACAGCCACTCTGCCCCAAGTCTGTAGGGCTGCCTGGAGCTGTTGTGACTCAAGTGCAGGACCCCACACTGCATTGTTAAACCTCATACTGTTGTTCTCAGCCTCAGTCCAGATCCCTCTGCAGGGCCTCCTACACTACAGCAGATCAACACTTTGTGTCACCCAACTTTGTGTCACCTGCAGACTTACTGAATGTGCTTAATCCCCTCCTCCAGATCCTTGACCAAGATATTAAAGAGCATGGTCCCAATAATGATTCCTGGGGAACCTGTAGTTTTTGGCCACCAACTGGATGTAACTCCATTCACCAACACTCTCAGCCCTGTCATCCAGCCAGTTTTTAACCCAGTGAACAGTGGACTCATCCAAGACATGAACTCCCAGATTCTCCAGGAGAATGCTGTAAGAAATGTTGTCAAAAGCTTTATTAATGTCCCAGTAAACAATGTCCAGAGCCTTTCCCTCATCTGTTAAGGGGATCACCTACCTCATAGGGTGATGATCACAGGATGAGATCAGGTTGTTCAAGAAGGACCTGCCTTCAACAAACCCTTCCTGGCTGGGCTGCCCTGCAAAGGGAATGCGATGACACTCAGGCTCATCTGCTCTATTACTTTTCCTGATACCAAGGTCAGACTGACTGCCCATGGTTGTCTGGATCCTCCTGGCCCTTCTGTAGATGGACATCACATTGGCCAACCTTCAGTCATCTAAGATTCCCCCATTTGTCAAGGAGTGACGATAAATTACAGAACGTGGCTTAGCACTTTCAAGACCTCCCTCTGTATCCCCAGGTGGATTTCATCTGGCCACACAGACTTGTGTGGATCTAAGTGACCTTGTAAGTCACTGACCATTTCTCCTTGGACTGTAGCAGGTTCATTCTGCTCCCTATGCCTGTCTTCCACCTCAAGGGGCTGGGTACCCCAATAACTTACTGCTGTCTCCAACTTATCACCCTTTTAGATACAGGAAATCAAGCAGAATAAATTCTTTGTCCAGAAAAATCTGGTTTTCTACTTTTCGGTTTACAATCCTGAACACAGTTTTGGGTGATTGTTTTACAAGATGAAGATTATTAGAATACAGCAGTTTTCCATCATGTTTCCTTATTTTTCTAGTGTTTTAAGTGACAAATAAAAAGTCAATGGGGAAACAAGCAGGAGTAGAGTAGGTATCTCTGCTCCAAGAAGCAGGAGAGTTGTCTAACTCCTTTTTTAGATCACGTCTCAAAAATATTAAGTTTTTTGTTTACTTAGTGATATTAAAGCCTGGGGATGCATACTCTCAAAATTTTTCTCCACGCTCACTTTCCTACAGAGTCAAGGATTCTGAGTTTTATTTTGTTTCAGGTAAACACATAACAGCTGGAAAAGAGCTGTAGCAGCACTACCATCTTACTCTGGTATACACTATGTTATAGATAATTTGCTCAAAGCAGGGTTTGTATTGGTAACCACTTTACACACACAAACCCACCCTGTAAAGTCACCCTGCTTTAACTAGGCTGCATGATGCGTGCTGCCTCTTAAACTGAAATGACTGCTGAGGACTTTCCTTATAATTGCTGTCCCTGGCACCAGTGGCATTCTGGCACTTAGCACAACAGCTAAGAGGAGAGGAGTTTCTCCTGCACTGGAGACATCAATTTCTTGAAAGAGAGAAATGGGCAAATGAAGCGGAGATGACTGAGTTTTCAGAAGACAGAAAGTAAGGAAAAAGCAGAGGCTAGTGGAAAAGAAAGCGTGGAAGCTACAACAAAA
>WEIU01000392.1:14551-29118 GCA_013389925.1 Aegithalos caudatus | reverse complement strand
TTTTCCTCTTGGTATGTAATAATGATACTTGAACATTCAATAAGATAGCTAGAAGTCTTCTCTAACTGTTTGAGTTAATCAGTGCAATGATTCACTGATTAATCAATCAGTATGTGTGAAACTTTAATGCCCACAGCATATTATGGCACCTGGCACCAGAGAACTGAGCAGTGAGGAGGCTCAATTCTGACTCATAGATGGATCCAAAATTCACATTTCAGTGTATTCTGACTCATGGATGGCTATGTGCAAACCAAAATTCATATGGTTTACTTGGCCAACAGCATGCAAGTACGGGAAAAACACGTTCAAATTCATAAACTCCAAGTTAAATTTTTAAGGCTAAAAGATAGACTGGAACCCTCTTGGACCCTCAAAGTTTGTGCTGGAAATTTTCTGGGTCAAGTTTCTAATTAGAATGTTACTTTATGGTGAGTTAATCTTTTTACTTGAAGGTGTCCCGGAACAACAACAATATGAATTTCTATATGCTCCCAAAATTACCTTCACAGCCAGTGAAATCTGTCTTGGAAAAACAGAAAATAAATTCTTATCTCTGTAGACCTAATGTCTAATACTGATAAAAAACTAGTGCTCAACAGGATTCTCAGGATTTGCTGTGGCCAGTGAATGTGACTGTCTGGTTCGTCAGAACACCAGGGGAAGGGATGTGGGGTGTGCTACAAAAAAACTTCTCATGGTGCTTGCTTGTTATATTACACAGCCTCTGAGTCTGGGTTTCAAAGAACAGATGACAAATATCATTCATTGTCCTTCACTGAGTGTACACACAGTTTCAGAGAGGATACTATACTGCTTGTAAGTGTGGGAAGAGATTTTTCAGAAATATTTGGAAAAATTTGATGCTTTTGAGTGCAGATAAAGGGTTGGTTGGAATAGAAACTTAGAATGCAAACAATAAGGATAATGCCATTACTGGCATGAAGGTGGAAGATTGCAGGTTCATATTATCTTGGACCTGCTTATTATAAGCTATCTCAAGAAAGGCAAATAGGTAGGTATAAGAAATTAGAACTTGGTTCCAACATTACAGGCATTTTGAGGAATATTACTAGATCTTTTGAGACTTCCTGTTAGAGATGTAGACTTAGCTTAGCTACCATGCTTATCATCATGAAAATTTCTGTACATGAGAATGTGAAAGTATATAGGTGTAAAGATTTTTATATGAATACAGATATGTACTTTTTCCATTTTTTCCAGAAAATCAGGAGAGATGTGGAACTGAGTTATTTACCTGTTTGTTGATATGTGACTCAGAGAAGTGTGATCTATTTTGTTTCTTAAAGACTGCAGACACAACCCCAAGTTAATATCACCTTGTAAACAAAATCAACAGCTTTTTTCAATGCACTTCAATTTACTGTCCATGAAACCCAGCTNACCTTGGGCAGTACAAGGCTACAGGCTGAAGTTAAACCCAAGATGGACACAAGTTCTCATACTTTTTTTAAGTACTGCTCCATTTACATACATTAACATATTGGGGTTAATTGTCCAATTACATCTTCAGGCTATGAAGTCTCATTCTCCCAGATTTGCTTTTACCAATTCACTGTTTATATTTTTGGGCTGCAACAGTGTCCTTGGTTTTGGGCTGGAAAAGGATTGTTTTGTCTAACTAAACTGTGAAGAAAACTTGCTAATACTTCATATGAAGTTCAGAGTTATATAGCAATATAGTACAGAATCTGGAAAATATGAAAGCTGAAACTTAAGGCATGAGGTCAAAAGTTCAATGTTCTTGATAAATACACTACTTGGTATGTGAAGGTTGACTTGCCCTTAGTAAATCATCCAGAAGCTTAGTCAATGCTGAGAAAAATACACCCCTGCACATATTAAAGAAAAATAATCCACAGGTTTGTGCATAGTCTTCCTTTCACAAATACTAGTCTACCCAATCTTTACTAATTAGTATTTTCATCTGAGCCACTTGTTTTATTTGCAGTCTTAGAGCTTCTTATGGCTGTTCTTAACAAATTACCTATTCCTCTTAATTTTGCTCAACATTTCATTTCTTTATAAGTTACTGGTGATTTGCAAACATGACATGTCCATATGTTTCTTTCAAATCTCTAGTCTGCACATTAAAATGGAAATGTGTTAAATTTGGAGGCCAAGTCATAGAACGAATCAACAGCCAACAGAGGTCAAACAAACATTATCACGCTCTTATAACTGCAATTTAGAAAAGTGGCTGTTTTGTTGGGGTTTTTTTTTCTAACTATATTTGAAAATCAGCATGATTCAGCTCTACTGGATAACATCAGCTAGACAAAACAAAATTATTTTTATCTGGCTATACTCTCCTGCAGTGTTACACCTCTTGATCTTGTTATTCTGTAAACTTGAAATAAACTGACTTTTCACAGTCCTTTTTAGTCTTGTTTCAAGTCCATAAAGAAATCTCACAGAAATTATACTTTAATAATAGATCTGTTTACTTTAAGTTTAACATTTAAATCTGTAGCTCTTAATATTAGTTAGATTATTTTTGTTTCACATTTGCCTCCTTTAAGCAGGTGCAAGTGGCATGCTCACTAGTGCCTGCTGGAAATCAACATTAATACGGATGGTAAGTAAATAGGCATCTCATCTTCCCCATGCCAGATGTTCACTAATTGCAGAACGGAATAATGGAGAATAACATATCCTAATGTATTTATCAATCCACGTTTCTTTTTTACAATGCAAAAGAGTTAATCTAAGACTTTTGTAGGTTTTTTCAGCTCTTACTATGCGCTAACAAGGAGCTGCCTGAAAAGGCTGCCAGTGAAAGACAGGCCACACTACCTGGAAACAATAACAGAGTGTGATACCACATGGAATAGAAATTCACTTTGACCATGTCTGAGATACCGTTGCTATCATCAGTATCACTCAGAATTAAAGTTACACTTACAAAAGGATATGAGGTGAGTTTGACTTAACAATGACCAAGCTAGCTTGTTTCCCACGAACTCCAAATCTTTCCAAGAAGAAGGAAAAAAACAATGAGATGAACACCACATTGTTAACAGCTTTATTGGGTGAAAAAAAAATGCACTGCCATTTTAGTTATCCTTAAAGGGAACAATAACAGGATAATTATCTTCAGAACACATAGTTCACTGTACTGCTCACTAGGACTTCGAGGTTAAAAACAGAGTTAAAACACTAAAAGCATTTTTAAAATCCTTCCAGTAACTTCACAGAGAAAACTAGAATAATTCCTTTGAAAAATGGAATCCTGATTTGGAAACAACTACAGTGCAGAGTTAAAATAATCTAATAGGGGAGAGAGTTTAGTGTGAAAGCAGTTAACAGACAGAAAAGCAGATAACCAATCCAGCTTTGCCATGGTGTCCACCACTGTTTGAACACTTTGTGCTGCTTCTTGTCCCTGATTTTCCACTTAAGGAATAAAAATGTTCCTATTTTTCAGTGGTAGAAAACCAGCTATTCAGCATACCTCAGAGTAAGCATTGTGCATATTTTTAAATGTTCATAATCAGAAACAGTAGACTCTTAAAATTTCTGGTGGAAGGCTAAGAGAGACAAGAAAATGAAACATATTGTATGGAACTATCATACCAAGTGATATTATATTACACCTGGCATCTGTTTGTCTCTTTTCTTTCTCTTTTCCAGTCTCCTTGCCAAGTGGCTGCTAATAAATAGATTTAACCTGTGCCATCTGTTGTTTTACTGTAGGCCTATGTGCTACAGCCTCCTGTTTACTATAATGTGAAATTTAATCAATTTTTTTGCCAACAACATTTAAAATATACACATATCCAGGTTAACCAGACAACCACTGTTAAGAAGCAAAGAGTACCTCCTCAAACATGTGTTATACTACAGTCTCTTTCATTAACAACACCCACTTAGTCCTGGAGTGCACTTTGAGTGCATCTTAGTTGTGTTTGTTTAAGGGTTGCTATTTATTAATGCATCGTACTGGAAAAGGCAGGGGAATGCCCATATGGTATGAGGACTGTATAGCTGATTAAGTAACTAAAGAATTGATCCTTATGCATTGACTCCTTGGTTCTTTTCCATGATTAGGTTTCTGCCTTGCTTTGCAGCATTTTTTGTTTGCAAGAGATAGGCACAAATGAGTAAATACTCAAAAAATCAAAAACGATTTTTTTTTTTTTTTGCAAAGATTTTTAGAGCTAAACCTACATATGTCATGAAACACAGTTACATTCCTGTCTAGTAAAAACATGAAACACTTCAGATAGACCATTTGGGCAAGGTATTGCCATTATAACATGAAAAGCATTTAAATCATTTCAGTGTGGTCAATGACAAATCTGGGTGTCTGGAGAGTGCTCAGATAGTTGGGTTTTTTCCCTTCTGTAAAAGACTAAGGTGGTCTGTGTTTAAGAAGTTCTAACTACATGGTGGTACAAGTGAGCTGAAACAGAACTGCAAGTACTAAGTGCTATTAAACAGTGAAAATCAAGACATGAAGTTGCAAACAGTTTTCCCCACCTTTTTAATGAAAGTCCTTTGGTGCTTCTTAATTCTTGCCCATTTCAGGGCTCAAAACTGATCATAAAGAGATTTGGCAAAGGATCTTTAAAGCAGGTGGCCAGAATGAGTAATGCCCTTATGCAACAGCAGATTTTTCTGTGTTATTTCTGAGCTCATAGATGCAGAGAGCCTAGCAAATCCTAATGCTATTTAATTAAAATAATTAGCTTCTTTATGTAAAGTGTAGGCTTCTCTTAAAGATTTTGTTATTCTTCAGATGTTCTTCAAAACGATGCTTCCAAAGGTAATATCAATTCAATATGTGAATTGTACTTACAGCACAAAAAATAAAAATGTAAATTGATATTTAGATATCTCAAAAATATAAATAGTTGCATCATAGAAATTCCACATATTATCTTTCCCTGTTTACAATTTTTTCAAGATCATAGTGTCCTAGTATTTAAATTCAACTAGGAGTGACATAAAAACTTCATCTATCTCTCCATTTCTTGTTCCTTTATTTGATACTACACCATGAATCATAGAATTGTTAAAATTGGAAAAGACCTTAAAGAGCATTAAGTCCAACTTAGCAGCACCACCATGTTCACTGCTAAACTATGTCCTCAAATGTCTTCACATCTTTTAAATGCTTCCATGTTTGGTAACTCAACACTTCCTTGAGCAGCCTGTTCCAGTGCTTGACAACATTTTCCTAATATTCAATCTAAACCTCCACTGGTGCAACTAGAGGTAATTTCCTCTTGTTTTATCCTTCTGACCTGGGAGAAGTAAGCAACCCTCACCTGGCGACACTCTTTTCAAGCAGTTGTAGAGAATTGGAACATTTAATTTAATTTCTTTCCAGATCACATAATATTCTGAGTTGGTGTGATAGGGTCTCCCCTGAACCTCCTTTCTCCAGGCTAAAACACTCTCAGCTCCCTCAACTGCTCCTCCTCACAGGACTTGTGCTCCAGACTCTTCTCCAGCCTTGTTGCCCTTCTCTGGACTCACTCCAGCTTTTCAACAACCTTCCTGAAGTGATGGGCCCAGAACTGGATACAGCACTCGAGGTGCAGCCTTACCAGTGGGAATATAGGGGACTAACCCCTTCCCTGGCCCTGCTGGCCACACTGTTGCTGATACAGACCAGGATGTTATTTGCCTTCTTGGCCACCTGGACACATGCCGGATCATGTTCAGCCACTGCTGATCAGCAATCCTCTGTCCTTTTCCACTGGGCACTGTCCAGCTGCCCTGCCCCAAGCCCTAGCACTGCCTGAGGCTGTCGTGACGCAGGGAGGGGATCTCACACTTCACCTTGTTGAACAACAAACAAGTGACCTCAGACCATGATCCAGCCTGTCCAGGTCCCTCTACAGAGCCCTCCTGCCCTCCAGCAGATCAACTCTCCCACACAGCTTGGTGTCACTTGTAAACTTCTGAGGGTGCACTCAATCCTCTCATCCATGTCATTGATGAAGATACTGAACAGGGTCAGCCCAAGACTGAGCCTTGGGGAAGACCAGGACTCCAGAAAGAAACTTTTTATTTATCTATTGCTTGATTAATGTATTTTACTTGTAAATGGTGACTTTGCAAGGTTCAAATAACTGCACACTTATAAGGTGAACTCTTCCAATCTTAAAATTTAAAAAAATATGTAAAAATTTTAAGCTAAGAACAATCAAGTCTACATCATGTAAAAAAAAATCCCACAAAAAACAAACAACCCCCCACCAAAAACACAAACAAAACTCCAAATGCAGACTTTTTTTGCTGTTTTAATAGTGATATGGATAATAATTTTGCTGGTGTTCAAATGCCATGACCAATGTTCAAATTTTCTCTTTTTTGTTTTATTTAAAATTAAAAAATCCTAATGTCTATAATGAAGACTAACTATGTGCAAGGTAACTACAACATCTAAATGTGCAGGAATGAAATTAGGAAAGCCAAAACCCTCACATTCCTTGGATTTGGTCTTTACTGGTACAGCTTATCTTCAGGAATGCCAGGCCTGAGACCTGTGCAATAAATCTGAAACAATCGTTGGTGCAGAGGATCATCTTAGAGAATGTTTGAACAGAGTAGACACATGCAAGTCCATGAGCCCTGATGGGTTGCACCCACAAGTGTGATGAGAGCTGGCAGATGTCATTATGAGACCACTCTCAATTCCTTTTTAAAGGGTGTGTCAAGTGGGAGAGGTTATTGGGAACTAGATAAGAGAAAGTGTCACTTCTGTCTTCAGAAAGGGCAAGATGGAGAACCCAGGGCACTAGAGGACTCAGCCTCACCCCAGTCCCTGGAAACCTGATGGAGGACATAGTCCTGGAAATAATTTCTATGCCTATGAAGGACAAGAAGGAGAGTTGAAGTAGTCAGCATGGACTTGTGAAGGGGAATCAAGTGTGACCAGCCTGATAGGCTTCTAAACCAAAATGACTAGCTCAATGGGCAAAGGAGGAACAAAGAAAATTAGGGAGCAGTCTTCTCAGTGGTGCCCAGCAAAAAGACATTGGGCATATATTTTAATACAGAAAGTCCCTTTTAAGCAGAAGAAAATTCTGCTTTTTTTTTTTTTTTTTTTTTTTTTTTTTACAGTAAGTGTGGTCAACACTGGAAGAGGTTTCGAGAAATGTTGTAGCATTTGCATCGCTGGCCTCATTCAAATCTCAACTGGACAGAAGTGTTGGGCAATCTGCTCTAGCAGTCCAACTCCCCTCTTTCAGCAGGGGGTTAGCCTGCACACTCTGCTGAGCTGCCTGACAGCCCCCCAGCTATGCTGTGATACTGGGATAGTTAAAGCTATATAACCCTTGCAACACAACCTGCATTAAGACCAATGCAAGAAGGAACAACAGCAAGGTTGTTGGTGATGCCTTGTGGTATGGAATGGAAATACCTGTTCGCAGACCAGATCCTCTATTGATGGCAATTAGTTCCCTCCCTGGGACCCAAATTAGGGAAGTCACCACAAGGCTGAAGAACATAGCATGGCTTTCAGAGAGGGATCTGGAATAGGTTGGAGCCCTGGGTAACTATCAGTGGCATGAAATTTAACAAGAACAAATACAGCCTCTGCCCCTGGGATGCAGTAAATCTGGGCACAAGCACGAGCTGGGAGAGCAGTGTGTGTAGAGCAGCCCTGCAGAAAGGATCTTGGGGTGCTGGTGGGCAGCAGCTCAGGGTGAGTCAGCAGTGTGTGCCTGGGCAGCCAGGAGGGCAAACCCCATCCCGGGCTGCATCAGGCACAGCAGCCAAAAAAAAGGCTGGAAGGCATGTCCTGTGAGGAGCAGCTGAGGGCTCTGCACTTGGAGAGAAGGAGGCTGAGGGTATGTGGAGATCTGTACAGCTTCCTAATGAGGGGATGTAGAGAGCAAGATGCTGACCTCTTCTATCTGGGATCTAGTGACAAGATGCACGAGAATCCATGTCAGGGTAGGTTCAGTCTGGACCTTAAAAAGTGTTTATTTACGAAGAAGGTAGTCAAACATTGAAACAGGCTTGTAAAGAGGTGGTTGATGCCCCAAAATTCTCAGTATTTAGGAGTGTCTTGGTTTGAAAGACAGGTGTCTGCTAAGGAAGAAAGGATCCTCCCTTGGAATGGAAAATGTAAAACCCCTTCCTCTGAATTTGAAATTAAGGAGCTCTCAGGCAAAGATATGAGAATATGATATATATACACTAGTGAAGTATATATATATATTTAGATATACTTTGTAGTATATCTAAATATANCCTGTGGTAGTGTAGATGGGTCTGGTCTTCCTCTGGGAATCTGGTGAAAAAAGCTGCTGTGGTGTTCCAAATCTCAGGTTTTGGTCCAGGTAGGAATGCTTGGCTCCTCCCCCTGGATGGAGCATCTCACAATGGGATGATGTGATTTTATCAGTCATGCAGTGAGACTCAATGGCCCATTAACAAAAGATATCCTCCTGGATGGAGGATGGGTAGTGGAAGAGATAAAGAAAACTGCCCCACCTGGTTTCAACAGATGGTGATAGAACACATGCTTCTGGTTACATCTTGCATTGCAACCTAAGACAAGGAGGCATTTGGACAATGTCCTTAACAATGTGTTTTAACTGTTGGTCAGCCCCAAAGTGATCAGGCAAGAGGACTAGATGGTAACTGTAGGTCTCCTCCAACATAAACATTATATTTTATGTTATTGGCAGATTTTGGTGTAAAATAAGCAAATCATATACTGTAAGATAGCTGATGATCCGTGCCTCTCAAATTTCAAACTAAAGTGGATTTCCCAGCTCAAGCACGAGTCTCGGAAGTTGTGTCTGCAAGACTGGTGTGTTCTTAGTGTACTCGTTTGCTGTGGCCTTAAAGACCTGATAACATGATACCTACCTAACAGGAAACCTATTTCCTATTTACCTAACAGGAAGACAGAGTCCAACACACACGTATTTAGCTTTGTTTTGGTGGATTTCTCTCATCCTATAATACCCAAATCATCCCAGCTGAAGAACAATCTGAAAATAACAATAACAATAAACTGCTTTCTGGCTTCTAGCTTCAAAATAACACCTCATCAGATGCTATGCAAGGAAAGCTTTTTTCACTAGCTTTGGGGTTGGAAGTTCATAATTTCTTGCATATGTAAATGCTAAGCTTCTAAAGAAAAGCATTGTTAATGTTGTTGCCCAAGTATTTCAGGGCAACAGAGCTGAGTTCAGAAAAGTCAGTACTTACCCATCTGAAGTGTCTGAACTAGAAATGGCTGCTGAGATGGTTTCCACTGGCTGAGATGGTACCCTGGCACCATCAAAATAAATAACTTAAATGAAAGCCAGGAAAGCAAGAGAGCCCATGAGAACGTAGAAGACAAAATTAATTTTGGGTCCCCTTTTCTGAGGATGTGGTCATTTTAATATTAACAATATCCAGCATTTAAACATGCTACTAAACATGAAGATCTGTTTCTGCATGCATTTGAATGCATACATATTTACTGCACCAAAGACCGCTCCATAAATATCACTGCCCTCAAAAATATCAGACACTCCTATCTAGATAATTTTTATCCCCTTTTGCAAGCATCCAACACAGTGAGGATATAGCACATCTGGGAACTTTGACAGCAAGGTGTTTTGTTATGCTCACAAATGTTAATATGCAAAAGAAGAGGATAGATTAAACACTTTGTGGTGGGATGTAGATCTGTTCCCCTCCATGTATGTACAACATGTCTGGAGCTGAACCATGTGTGGCTGTCTAATGGAAAAAACTGAGGCAGCCTTATTTGAAGTTCTAATGACAAACATAACTTTTAGAAGTAGCAAACCATCTTCTCTAGAGATATTGGCTGGCTATGCCATGTATGGCATATATAGCTATGCTGGCTATGGGGTAGTTGTTCTGCACAGGGGTGGAAAGTGGAGTGACATGAGAGTGAGCCAGTGAAGGGATATTTCTGAATCTCAGTGAGAAAAGCCCAACAAGTGGCTTAATAAGGCATCTGCTTTAATAAGACTGAATAAGAAGAGGATTATAGGTAGTGAGAAGCATCTTACCTCCCCTCAGATGCTGGGCACCCCACTTTTGTGCAGCATCAGGCAGGGTCCTGTGGGTTTTCCTACGGCTAAAACAGATCCTCTCCATGGGGAGAAACTCTCTTTTCTGTAATTTATTTCTGTCATGTATAACTTCCTTACAAGTAAACAATTCTGGGAATAATTATAAAATTATTTAGCTTCATTATGGATTCTGTCTATCCTGTTGCTATCAAGCTTTCCCTGGTGGGTGATTATTGGTATGACAGAAAAATTCTTAATTTTTTTATTTCAAAGCTACACCACAACACTGTTAGACACTCTGAAACACAATGTCATGTACCAAGGCAGAAAAAGGGGGTTGTTGTTGTTATAAATAACCAAGATGTAATTGCTGAACACTGTCAGCAATAAATATGTGGCTTTTCCACTTCAGGTAAACTCTAATTAATTTCTAATAGTGGTTCATGCTGAAAGACCACTGTGTTGACTTTCAAATTTTCATCTCTCTTACAGGTAAATAGATTTGTAATATACTTGGGATAATATATTATAGCCAAAAGAAATTAAAATCAAGGTGGCTGGGAGGGAATCTTGTGCTTGAATTTTTAAGAGTTAAACAGAGTTCTTATTATATTCCAGGAAAAATTTACATACTAGGTAAAAGAAAATAATAATTTTTAATTCTGACAGACACACTAACAGTAATGGCATGATTTTTGTAATTAAATTACAAATCCTGCAACTAAAGGCCTTACTTAAGGAGAGAAGGTGTATTGGTCATCTTCCAAAACAATCATTTATATAAAAAAATAGCTGTGAATATTAAATGTCAAAACTATATATAGTTAATTATAGCTGAAGTATAGTGCTGAAACTTTGGATTTCTGAAGGTTCTGAGTTTTTTCTCTTTTTTTAGGCTACAAACTGTAATCCTGCCACACTCAACAATCCCTACACAAAGGGTGATTTGCAGGGACACCATAGGCATGTCCTGTGAGTGAAGGTAGGGATGGAGAAGGTTGGCTGCTCTTTAAAGACAAAGAGGGTCAAGGATCCTTGGCAAGAGTAGGGAGGAGAGAAAGAATGTAAGTTACATAGATATGGCCTAGTGAGGTACTTCATGGCCTCATTTTTCATCAACTTCACAGGAGACACTTTAAATTGCCACTAGGCCACACTCTGCTGGGGACATCAAATTTACTAGGTCACTCATGCCACAGAGGAGAGGTTAGGATAGGTCACAAGGACAATACTAGATGCCCTGTCAGATTTTTGGGCAAGAATTATGTGGTTTGTGGCAGAACTGACACATCGGAATTTTTTTATATTTCTGCAGTGATTGAAGGACACAGACTATGCTATGCAAGCAAAAGTCACTTTACTGCACTAATCACCCATATTTATAGTTCTCTTACTTCCATGCAAAATTTTCCACTCAGATCCCTTTGCCCCTTAACAACACAATCTTTCAGTTATCAAGTTCCTGTTACACCCTTTTGTGCCAGCAATGTCCTTGTTACATCTTCTCTTGTCAGAGTGGTCAGAGTGACCAGACATGATATCTTCACTTTTGTTCTTGTCTTGAGTTTATCACTCCCACAGCTTCTAATGTACCAGGGCCGAGAGGTCCGTGGCACTACCCAGCTTAGCTTCTGTGGCTGTCTGATCTTCCACACACCTCTCAATTCTTAGTGGTCCCATTCTGTGAAGGAATCTGTTTCCTTCTTGCACAAGTAAAATTGTAAGATTTCTAATAGTTAAAAGAAACATGATGAGAACCTCAGCTTTTTCACTTCATACACTTCTGTGAGCATGCCCCTCTCCCTGGGGCAAAATGTGAGCTCTCATCCTTGAAAAGTCTCCCAGTCTCCACTTAGTTGCTGTGAGTGTGCTGGTCTACATCCTCCACCCTACCTTCAGTTTCCTCTTCTCCCATGACAAGTTGCAACTCAGAGATGAGCTGTTGCTCCTTGGTATCCACCAATGCGATCTGCTCTCCTGTCACCAATAGGTCCTGATGATGACCCTGCTTGCCACAGACCTGTGTGATCTCTGCCCTTCCTTGTCTCACCCCAAAGGAAATGACCCAGCAGGATTAGAAGTCAGTCACCAAGGACAGCTAATGCTCCAGCTTTCTCTCCAGGTAGTGCCTTCTGTCTTAGCAGCAGGGCTGCTAAGTCACTCTGGATTGTTTTCATGACAGAATAACTTGGCATCTCCTCACAGCTATTATCTTAAAAGGCTTGGTCCCAGGCCACTATCAGTTATTCCCATGCTTAACTGAAAGAGCCACAAGAAGATACTACAGTCTTCTTAGTAAACAGCTAAAGCCTTCCCAGGCTCTTTGGAGAAGAAAGGGCCTGAGCTGCCAAAGGTTGCAGAGCTATACTCTGTCATCTCCTTTGTAACAATTGGCTTTGAGGTCACAGACAGAAGGAGAAAACTTGGAGAAATATATATTCTAGAAACTCTTTCAAGAGCCAGCTGGCAACATTTGTTAGGTTGTGTTTCAATGCAATTGGTTGCCGTTGTATTATTAACATTTCTTTTTGCACCAGTGAAATGAGGTGGGCATACAAAACTGCTTTTCTAGAATTCATTTCCCTCATTTTTCCCATGTTACAATCCTGCTACACATTATACAGAAGAAATATATGGTTACTGTAACATAAGAGTAGTTTAAAATATTGAAAATTAGTAAACTTTCAAAATGTTCTTTGCTAGAATTTTCAGAACTTTTCTAAATATTGTGGCCTATACAACAAGAATCACACTTAAAAGATAGCCAAGTGATACAGAAAAAAACTTCAGACTCCCCATTCCAAAATTATTAATTAATTAATTAATTAATTATTAACTGCTGGAGCACTAAAAAGCTCTTTCAAAAGCTGTTATTGCTCCCGTCTAAACTCAATATGATTTGAGAAATCAAGAGGTTCTGCTTTAGTTTTACCAGAAGAGTAATTTATTAAGCTTTAAATTATTTCAGTGAGCAATGAGGAACGGCCTTCTGCTAAAAAATTTAAACATTTTAAAAGAAAATAGTTTTCTTCTCTTCCTTTTTCACAGACTACATAAATTCCTTAAAAGCCCTAGGATTGGGCTTGAATGTATTAGAAGATAAATACTACTAAATAGTTGGTTACTGCAATTTACTTCTTTAACATCTATGGCTACAAGAAACATGAAAAAAAATCTGGAGTTCGTAATAGGGAAACAGGAAAATTGTTCCTCCTGGCAATAGTGCATGCAAGTGATAAGAACATGCTCTCAACGTACAATGATTACCTCTGCATCTAATTTTTGTTTTCCTTTATAAATAAGAGAGATTGCACCTTCAGATCACATGCACCTTCTGTGATTAGAATGTGCAATAAAAAATTTAGGTTAATTCACACTTGGGTGAACATACTTTATATAGGTAACTACAAAGGTATTTACTTAAGAATCACTGATTGCCTTCAACACATTTCTACTTTTAATAGTAGCCTAACTCTCAGGCCAATGAACACTGATCAATAATCAACACACCGAGTGTGTGAGAACTCTCTTGGCTCAAGGCTTTTGTTAGTGTACGCCACACACAGCCTGGCTTGAAACACCAAATATGTATATAAATACAGACAAACTGATGCTGATATACCATGTCCCTGGGCACCACTCCTTCATGTCAGAAGGAATTTCCAAAGTGTTGTTTCCTCTTCTTCAAGCCCTGACATCATTACAGTCTAATGCCAGGCAGTCAAACATTTAACAGGCCTTCTGCCACACTCTAGCTCTTGTATTTTAATCTTTTCAGGGGTCATGACAGAACCTTTAGTTCAAATCCATTAATTTCCTTTATGAGCAGACCCAGTACCATCAGCCTGGAAAGCATCATCATCAGGTTACAAAAGTCCCCCAACCAGTAGCTTGGTTTAATTTCATTAAGCCTGGATCTCATGTTTCTGGTCTTGATTTCCTCAGAATGGCATTCAGTTGGATGGACACATAATAAGGTTAAACATTATGCAGCTACCAGCTTTGAATTAGGCTGAAGTTGCAAAACACAATTTTTTAATAAGCATAGTGCTCAGAAAAATAACATGAGGATTTTGATTGTAATCGAGATGCAAGCGAATCCATTACTGAGGATAAGGAGAATTGGCCAAAGCAAGGCAAGATGAGAAATTGTGTGCTATAGTCCCTGAGGTACATTAAAGTGCACTTCAGAAAATCATAGAGAACTTGTAATTACGGAGATGTGAGGTTTTTTCCTTCACTCTGCCTCATTTATCTAGAAAACAAATTGGTATACATTTTATTTGAGAGATTTATCTTAAATCACACACTCCAGCTTTTGTTTTTGAACTTTAAAATGAAATATAGAAACAGGTTAGTTCCCTCTGGTGGAGTTTAACTAGTTCTGAGGTATGGTTCAACTTGAAAGCTGAAACAGCTAATGGTTGAAAGAAAGGCACAGCCCGAATGGCAACCTCACACTGTAGCATTCTGAGCTGAGCTTCAGTATGTTTTTGTCTTTTGGAGAACAAGCATTGGACCATGTGCTACCGACACAAT
>WEIU01000391.1:78315-98846 GCA_013389925.1 Aegithalos caudatus | reverse complement strand
TCTGGGCTGTAAAACAACAGTCTTGTGTGATATATCCAGCACATACCACACAATCCTTTTGAGCATCCTGAAAAAGAAGAGCGACAAGAGTGACACAATTTGACAGAGACCTCTGGATAATTGCCTCCCTGAATAATTGCCAGATGGACAAGGAACTGGCATGAACACTCTCCACAGAGTACCCTGCTTGCTTTTTCCAGAGCCAATGCATATCTGAATCATTTCTGGGTGCAGTAATGGCATCCAGCCTGACACATTCTCTCCCTCCTGTTCATTTCTGTTCATCCCACCCTGGCCCTCTAGTCATAATGTCTTTATGCTTCCATTCATGATGGCTAGCAGTGGTGGCAGTGCTGTTCCTCTTCCTAAATCCAGCAGGTAGATCTGCCAAGGACCTCACAGCTGTCGGAGGAAATAAAACTCAGCAGCAACATCCATGCCTAGCTCACCATGAGACCCCTTTATGTCAAGTCTGCCAATTTTCTCACACCATGGTAGAAGTGAATCAAACAGCTATTAGCTGTAACAATTGCAGTGAATCCACCCATCTTAAAAATAGTTCTGGGATCCTTTATGTCCAAACAGTCAGATCTTTATCATATCCACCTCTTTAGAAAAGGCTGCATGGATTTTTTTCTTAGGCTTTTAAATCTCTGTTACTCCCTCCAGCAATGTAATTGGCACAACACTACCTTATTGCTTGTGTGCCAGTCACAGTCCCTGAGAATAATGTTTCCAGAGCCATTTAATCAGAGTGTCCAAAGCTATCATCTAAACAAAAATCTTTAAAAACCATATGATCTGCACATCAGTAGTAGGCGTTTGCCCATCTAATGACAAAATGTTTTGCACACGGTGTTGCTTCAACATCTTCTGTACATACATAGGAGTCCAGGAGTCATAAAAAAGTTTCCCATGTGGTTTCTGGAAAGAGAAAATTGCACTGGAGAATCCTAAGGAACATAACCTTTCAGTTCTAGTATTTGGTTGGTATTAAAATCAATTATCTTATCTTTGTGAATCATGATAAGCTGGCTCCAAAAGAAATATAAAGAAATAAAATACATTTTTGCTAAACAGATTTCTGACCTTTCTCGGGTTCTACTTTACTGATAAGATATTTTTTAAAGTATTCTATCTATTCCACAATATAAGGGTGTCTGTTGAATTTGATTGCTGTTCCTGAGGTTTGTCATTTATAGAGCTCTAGCTGTTCTATATCATGGCTTCCTTTGTTACACTCAGTTAATTTGTAATTTTTATGGTGTCTGGATACTAATCTTAAATCATGAATAGAAAAATCCTTTATTTTCTGCATGCTTACCTTCCTTTTCTTAGGTACTGAAATCGCAGAAAATTGTTGTTGTATTAGTTGGTGGTCTTTGACATTAGCAAAGTTATTTTCCATGTAATATAAATACATGCAAATATTATAAATATACATGTTACATACATATGCTGCTGCTTTGATGGATTTGGATTAGATTTTGTGGTTTTGCAATTTTCATTTTGATCATTTCATCTCACTGATGTAACTTAAAAATATTATCAGGGTACAAAGCTGAGCTGACTTCAAATGCTCTACATGTTTGCACTATGAAAGGCTTTGAGAAGCAAAGAATGACCTTGACAGAATATGTTGTGTGGATTTGGGAGGGGACATTAATGCTTGCCAAGGTAGGATACAGAATTTATTTTGACTGATTGCCTATCTTCCTTGTTCTTTGTGGTTTAAGCCAAAACTTTTCAGGTTTGCAAGTCTCCAGAGCATAACTGACGACTTGCAGTTGAAGGTATTATCCATGCAAACCACTTCCAGCTGGTTGTGTAACTGCTTTTCAAGGACACTGCCTTAATCAAGTTCTCTGTGCATGATACTAACAGTGCAAGTTGGATTAGTTAAAAAACAAATGTCACCATTTTCTCTTGAACTTCATTAACAAAGGAAAAGTACTGAGATGCTGCATTTATTAATTCCTCTAGACACAAGATTTGGAAGGTGATTTTGTTTATAAATATTCACCAATTTCATTATATTGGTTTCTTCAGGTGGTTTCTAACATCTTGATTATAAGCTGCATGAACTGTCTGCTTTATCTTGAAGAGAACAGTCTCCCCTGTAATTTCTATCCAAGATAGGAATGTGTATTAACACATTTACATATTAGTCATGGGAGTCTTAAGATTATAACTATTTGTTAACTCTGTTTAACCAGAACAAAGGACACTTCACAGAGTGGTAACATACCTTTCAGAATCAACTGCAGCCACTTTCTAATAACTTCTTTCAGCCTCTAGTGAAATAGATTTGTGTATATATGAAGTTTGGAGAGATACCCAATGCAAAAATAAAATGTAAGCTGACTATACTAAATAAAGAAAATTATACTCCCTTTATTTTTAAGTTCCCAAACCCAGAACTTTCTGAGTTTTTCTCCAATTCCTTTGTATATTCTAACTCCCCCGTTTACTATGAATTGTGACTATATAAACTATGAATATATTCTTTCTTTTCCACAGAAAACTCAGATTTATTTGGATTTAGTTCAGTAGAAGCACTTGCACATTATTTCAGCAACATTTTATTTTAAATATGAGGAAAGCCTAGCTGTCCATATCTGTTAATCTACAGGTGTAAACTCATTAAACCTTAAGAAAAGGTACCTTTCTCTTCATACATTAAATCACTCTTCTAGTTCAGATCAATCCCTTATTCTCTTATCCTGCCAACTAAATTTTAGTAGAGGGGATTGCCATTTGCTGCATCTTTTAACAGTACATAGCTATTTTTTTTTCCCTGACTAGAATCCCTTTCTTTTCCAAATTTCTATAAATCCTCCCAGATTCTTAAGACTCAGATTTGTATTGTGGGAATCTTCAGTTTCAACACAATGATCCAATATGATATATAGTTCTGTGGGACACCATACATGTCCACCAGAAGCTTCTCTTTCAGATTTTGAAGGATTTGGGGTAGTATATACACTACTCCATTAGTGTCTAGGTGTCAAGGAACAACACAGCTCATCTTTTTACTATATTGAGTAATCCAGTGTTTGAAGAAAGCTGAAGAGGATCTGAAAAGTGTCACTGGATAAAGCTGTGAAAGAAGAATATGGCTAATTGGAAAAGCCTGCAGAAAGTTTAAAAAATCCTTTTTTAAAATGCAGAAATTCCCCTAATATAAATGGTATAAAACATCTTCTTTGCGTCTAAAATAAAACAGGATTATTCCTCTAACTCACGTGAACATTTATGTTTCAGTCAATAAATACAAAATTCTTTGTATGTAATCTTTATTTCTTAGTATTGTCTTTGGTTCTTATTTTTCATTTTAAAACTATCACTAATGACAGCATGTTAAAGAGCTATGTATCATAAACGCCTGACTTCTCCATCCTTTGCTCCTTTTTAAAGTAGTATAAGTAGAGAAATTAAATTCCAATGCTTTTGATGATGTCAAGAAAGCGAAAGTCATAGCTATAAAGAGAAAGTGTTTCTATTTCCTCTGCTCTCAACAAAGCATGAGATAAACTGTTACTTTTTGGAATAATAATGATTCACATCTGAAACTTAGACTAGCTTTATAAACATGTCAAACTATTTGTTTAAAACCACAGCCATGGTATATTTGGTGCAGATGCATGTTACAGAATCATGTGAAGGTGTTTGTTTTGGTACATGGAAAGGCATTCCAGTCATCTTATTTTAGTTATTGTACCACACCAAAGACAACAAAAGCTGTCCTGAGACTGAAGTGTATGATGCTTTCAAAGCATGTTCATTGTGAATATTCAGAAGGTCAGAGGTCTGAATTCCACTGATGTCTCGCATTCTAGTCTTGTTGCAGAAGATGGGAAAGTATTAATGAAAATGTTGCTAGTAAGCCTAAGCTTACCATATGATTTTGTGAGTATTTTGGCATTCATTGGTCTAGAAGAGGATATACAGAGGCTCAAGAATTAGGGAGGCATTGTCTACTCCTTTGCAATCTCAGCTAAGCTTTTGCAGAGCACCAATCGTGGCCCTGATGGTTAAACTCCAGGGGTGGGGGAAGGATTTTCCTGCCCTTCTGCTGCCATTCCTGCTCCCTGCCCTCGTGGTCCCTAGGCCCAGTGAAGGCAACCTCTCTTTGTCCTCTCTTTCCCAAAGCCCAGCTTTAATGATTCTGGGTGTTTGTTGTCCCTGTGAAAAATTCAGTTTCAGAAGAACCTCTTATAAAATGAAATATACTTCTAATAAATCAAAATGTGTCATCTGTGTGTCATGGTCTTTGAAAGGTGAGGGGTATGTTAATAGTGATATGGAGATCTCCTTAAAACTATATTCATTGTTAGGTGAACTGTTTAGGTTGCTCTACACTTTTAACAATGTAATTCTCTGAATATCCATGCTCTATTTGTATAACAACAACTCCTAAAGCACAGAGAAGTGAAACAACTTACTGTCACTCAGAGAAATCATGACCTAAGCTGGAAATTATATCAGATGAGACTATCTGCTCTGGACACTAGTCATAGGCCCATTTCCTTGTGAAATTATAAAAGGGCTTTCATATCATATCTTAGCCTCTTTGACCCAGCAAGTAATATTTTGAAGAGAGAGATCTTGTGTTCAGTGTTTCTTAGTCTAAATGTCATTGACTGGAGTTAAAATATGGTTTCTTTTAGATTCAAGCATCAAAATGCTCTTGCAGGAATGCTTATCAACTCATGTAAAGCAGAACATTTAATTCTCTGCTGCAAACACATGTGCTTACCCCACACATTAATAGAAAGTAATCTAGGATTGAACTAATTCATCTAGGATTGAACTAATTCATTACATTCCATAGTACTTATTCTATCTTCTAGTTACAGCAAAAAAACCCCACATGAATATTTTTAAGCTCTAATTTTTTTTTTTTTTTTTTTTTTTTTTTATCATATGAGTCAGACATGGGGGTTGTGATGGCATTATAGTGAATAACACAGCTCCTCTGCACTTAAAGAATGTGCACAAAAGCTACAACTCATATCACAAGACACCTTGGGCAATGGTTACTGTTCAATTTCAACTAGCTCTGGGTAGCAGAAATTATGACAAGGGGCTAGGAAGTCTGCAGAATAAAGAGGCTGTACTGGTCACACCCTCCTCTTTGCCTGCACTGGGCTCAGCAAAAAGCAAACTGAGCTGGCCAAGAATAAGTTGATTCAGCATGCTTTGCTGAAAAGGCTCTTAAGCTGTTCCAGACAAAACTATGAGGAAGGATGACAGCGACAACACCATCTATCCTTCAGGCTAAGTCTCCCCCTCCACCCACTGCCAGGTTTTGAACTACTGCCAAAATGAATCATCTTTACTTTAAAATACACTAGGAAGTTCATGTCTGGCACAGGTTCTTCCTTAGTTCTTGTTAATTGTCTTCCATGCCTGCAAATCTACTAAAAGTTTCATATATGTCTTATATTGCAGCACACAATAATGTGTGATTTCCCTTCAGGTTAAAAGGCTGGACCTTGTTTGCTGTTATTTGCTATGTTCATTTTCACAGTGTGAGCAGAAGCTAAAATAGGAAGAGATGAAAGCTAATGAGAACTGATTGACACTGAAGTGCTTGCTTCAGAAAATTTTGCCCTATACTGCTTGACCTACAAATACATTCCCTTTACTTATTGCTTCAGGCTTTTTCTTTGGTCTTGTTTGTACCAGAGAAGTTGCAATGATTTAACTGAATCGGTTTCTTAAGGAACATATTTAAATCAGAGTAATCTGCTTGTATGAAGACTCAAAGACCCCTTGTGTAATTTCCAGAGATAAGACCTTTTATTTAGAATCACCAAATTTTTCAATTAGTGTTTTTCATCGATAGATCTCAAAGCACTTTATAAAGTGAGTTACTGCCTTTTGCTCTGTTTTACAGATGAGGAATATGTGAAATTATTTGCTTACTGTATGCAAATAGAAAGCTGAGAATAAAACTTGTGTTTGCCCAATTCAGTGTTTCAGCCACAAAACCACATGAGATTTCCAAGTTCTTCTGACATGAATGTGCTTTGAGGATCCAATTTCTGCTAACATTGTAACCATATACCAATGATTTCAGGGTTATCACACTGGACTTAAAAAAAACCAACAAACAAACAATGAAATAATAGGTCTCGTTGGGTGTATTGTAGTGAAGGGATTTTATTTTTAAAATACAGTATCAGCTCATCTTTAAGGGTTTGCCATGTAAAAAATGTTGGAAGCACCTGTAAAATATCTAGAGCCTCTCTTCCTTTGTCAAAGTCAGGCCACAGATAATTAATTCCAAAGTTATCTTCAGATACAAGCAAACCATCTAAGAGCCAAGATACAGTGCTATAGCAGGATATAAATCAGCCAAAGTGTGAGCTCTGACAAGGTGCAAGAAGGAATAAATATGTTTGTATTGAAACACCACCTGCTTTTCCATCTATCTTCAGATTACAGAGATAAGCAGAATTTATGTGCTCAGTTAGGCTGTCCTAACACTGGGCTGTCTAACAGGTGCTGGTCTGCTGGTGGATATCTTTCTATTAAATGTTCTTCTTCCATCACACCTGGGGGATGTAGTCATGTCTCTGTAGGTTTCCAAGGCTGAATTAAACAGCCCCAGAACTGACCTGATTTAGTCCTGGCAAAAGGCTTGCCTTGAGCAGGAGATTGAGCTGCATACTTTCAGGGGAGCCCTTCCAAATGATACTTCAATAGTCCTGATGTGAATGTAACAGACCTTGCATTTAAATTGGCCTGTAGTACCTGAAAAAAACCCCAACCCACCATCATGGGAATGGATCAGGTCTTGCAGAATTAGTGAGTTGGGAAAGCTCTTCATTTCAGAAAAATGGAAACACTCGATTTTTCCATGGTTCGGTCTGTCTGTTAAGGTAGAAGAGGGATTAATTGGGTCTTTATATTAGCCAGATCTTGTGTGCAGAAGCATTTTATTAATTGGTTGGCGTCATTAACCCAGTTTTACAGATGAATGAGAAACTGAGTTCCTGTTACAAATGATACTTAGCCCTTTTTTAGATCTTGGTGTTCTTCTTTCCCTTTGCAATAAAAGAGAGAATTGCAGACCAGCATGGTCATTGTAATCTCTAAACTTTTTCTTTGTCTAACTTTTTTGGCCAGGACTTCTAAACTTGCAAGAAGGATGTGATCATGGGAAAGGTCCATTTTATAAATCTATGCCCAATTAGAGCTAAGAAGAGAGTTATTTATTTTATTCAGAGAAAAAGACAAACCAAGAGAAGTAAAAACATCCATGTTATATGCTATGTAGGGAATATCTAATCTGAAGCTACCGTTTTCATATATTAAATAGTTTAATCAGCATTACTTCTAATTATAACAAGGCAGAAGTTAAGGGAACCATTTGCTACCTAAAAATGTAATCACATCTAAAAAAGTCTTTGGCATATAGTTTTTGCTCTGACTACAGTGGTAAACTTTGGATAGAAGCATTATATTTTTAAAACAAAGAAGTGCTTATGTTTAAGGTCTTTCTTTGGGGATATCTAAAATATGTTGTGTTTCACACATCTTTCTATATTGCTGTATAATTATGAATAATCTTTTATACTACTGGGTTTTCCCAGAATAGTTGATGATGAATAGTTGCTGAAGTAACACTAAAGTGGGATTAGGATGGACATTTATCAAAGCTATCAAAGTTATTTTGCTTAGGCTGGAAGCTAATGGTATTTATTCAGTGTCTCATGCTAAGCTCATTCACAGAATAGCATCTTGCTATGAGAAATATGTGTACATCAAGACAAAATCAGAAGCAGACTATATAAACATGAGTAAATTAGAGTTCTTGTTAAACACAATTTCACTGTGGTCATTTGCAAACCCTAGAAATTGTCGCTTCAGACATAGAAAAGTAACAAAATTATAAGAAGTCAAATTTAAAGTTCTGGGGAATTTTTCACTATTTTTTTACTTGCGCTGAAAAATAAAATTACATACAGAACAATAGATACATATTAGGCATATTCTAAGACACTAAGTCAGGAGTCCTGCTGATTTTTGTTGTCATAAAAATCATATGTTATCCTTTTAAGTAACTGCTTACGGTACTATCAAATGAAGAACAGCTGTCAAACTGTCAGCTCGTGCATCTGAAGTGACTTGATAAAGAAGGAAAATTATATGCAATGAATTCAATGAAGTTTCAAGTTCAATAATCTTACTTTGTCGGAAATTCTGAAATATATTTTAAAATACTTTCAGAAGTGTAAAATGATATATAGGCTTTGTGACAATGTATATTTAAAGAAGAACGCAGTACAGGAAATTAAGATAAACGTGGATAAACTTGATGCAAATAAAATTTGCAGGAATAGGCCATGGATTTCTACCTGTTCACCTTTAACATTTCCTACAGTGTTACTGTATGAAGAAAACTCTTTCCTTGCTTCATTCTTAAATTAAATAAACATGTTTCTTTTTTGTTACTTTAGTTTGTGGGGTTTTATAAACAAGGATTTTTTTTTCATCACCTGAAAATTAGAATATTTTGGGATCATAAACCTCCAAACATTGGAGCTGGAGAGTACATATATTCTGGATCACAAGTGGTGTCACACTCAAACCCTGCACTCTGATCTGGGTGGTCTCTTTGTCCATGCTGGATTACCCTTAAACCTGATTGTCCATTGGAAGCAGATCTGTTCAAGGCAGTACCAAAATTCTGAGCCCAGCAGCTTGATCTCAGAATGCCCTGTTGTCCCTGCCCTGGCAATGCCAGCTCCTGTCAGGGACACTGTCAGGGCCTACAGCCATCCTCATCCTCTGCAGTGACTCTTTCCAGTGCAAACCTCTCTGGTGCCCATGGCACAGGTACATGAAGGGTGGCATCTGGGAGAGGTCCTGGCACGGCCAAGGCCCACCAGAGCTCAGCAGAAAAGCTGGAGGGATGAGGCTTGGAGGACCTGAAGTTTTCCTACAGCTCTGCATACCTTTACTCCCCACACTGTGATCGGTTTTCTAGGGAGGGACTGTCTTCCATGGCTGGTTGTAGCTGCCACAGTAGGGAAATTCTGATGGGCAGGTTTTGAAAGCAACTGAGAGCAGGATGTGCTGGCATGGAGCACGTTAATAAAACAGGTCCCTTCCCTCTGAAGAAAAATGTGCCAACACAGACTGACAAGAGGGCTGGATACAGCCCAGTCTGCCCTACAACACAGCAGTGGGACACTGAGACATGACCATCATTTGTCCAGCCACTGCTTAACTTCCTTCTATCCAATCACAATAACTAGTTAATAAAGATAAGAAACAGAGGGTCTGCTTGCATTTTATAAGGTGATGTAACAATATGTGCAGCATTTTAAGACTGGTGGGTGGTACAGCCTTTATAATCCGAAGTGTCATTCCCTAATATCTGAACTATGCAAATAAAGGCCATGAGTACATGCATTTAAATGTAGATCAAAGTGTTCCTGATTTCAAGACACAATGCACAAAACAACTAAGTTTTCTGAGACTGCACCATCAAAGACCTTGAAGAAGGCAATACAGATGACTGTCAGCTCATTCATATTTGTGACTTCTTATATTTCCTTCTGTAAATAAAAAGAATGAGAAAATGATCCAGTTTATTGTCTTCAGACAAAGAAATCACCATATCTGTGTGCTTTGGAGTAACAGCAAATTGTCTGCCTGTAGCAGCAGGAGGCCAGAACAGCTCGCTGAAGAGGATGGACAGGTCCTTGTTATATTACATTTTTATAAATGTAAAGATAAATTACAAACAGGTCCCACTGCAGGCCTGTGACACCCCCACAACAGCAAAGCACAACATTCTTTCTTTTGCCCTGGGAAGCCAAGAGACAAAGGCATCAGCTTGGCAAGCCAGTAACAGCAGCCACAGAATATGTGTTTTCCAGCAGCAGCTCCCCTTCACTGGGGCTTGACTTCATGGCATGGTCCCAGGGACCTAAACCCAGGTTCATCACCTCAACTGTCCCATCTGCCTCCCTCAAGCAATCCCATGAACTTGCTGAGAAAAACCTTGAGACATTTGAAGTTTCATCAAGGTTTATCAATTACACCTCATATAAAGTTCTTACGATTATAAGCAGAGGAAAGCATTAATCTCATCTCTAATTTAAGGCAATGAAATTAAAATTTCTTTTTGTGCAGCAACCCCTCCTGCCTAATATTACAGTGATATTTAAAAAGAAATATAAATCCATAGCAATGGCTGTTGCCAAGGCAGACTAGTTTGTCTGTTGGCTCAGCATTGTGAAACAGATGTTGTGAAACATCAACTGAAAGTGGCCTAGCCCAAGACCCAAAAGGGGTGATTTATGCTACTAACTTGAGAAAGAAAACTGTCCAGGACTTTAAAAATAAATAATGCATTGGGCTCTTTTAACTTATTTCTCATATTGCTGCCAACTTCATACTGATTTCAAATCTTTATACACTACAAAGCACCCAGCAGTGAAACTTGGCAAGGAATTAGCAGCTGAGAAAGACTGAGGAGATGAATCATGATCATACAGATACAGTGCTGCACACACATTGCACAGAAAACTATATATTTTGTAAATGTAGAATATCCATGCAAAATTTCAGTATCCTTTCAGTTACAATGCATTCACTCATTTTAACAACATATAACATAAGAAAAGTCCTACCAGAGCCATTTTGAAGATCAAAATTCCAAGATCTGAAAGGAAACAAGCATTATAGCATCCATTAGAGCAATAATTTTGCCAATATTGTAAAGAAGCATCTTGCATTTAGATAAATGGAACTGATTTCAACAAGAAAAAAAAATTAAAATTATGCATTTCCTCAGTCTACACTATGTAAAATAAGAACAGTTTTAAAGACCACCAAAATATCTGTTACCTGTACAGACACTCATCAGCTGGGTGATGAGTATAAAATGGAGGGAAAAATTGCTTTTAAGAACACCTGAGATCACAGTTGTCTACGTGTGATACTTTCTTCACTGTAAAGAGGTAATCAAGTGCATTGATATTTCATCCTTTGCTCACATTAATCACTCAGTACTACTTAGAAAAACTTCAAAACAGGTATATAGCATCATATTGCTCTAAAAGAAAATGCAATGTTATTGACAGTAGAACACAAGTTTGCTTTTGATTACACTTATTTTTAAAATTTAAAGCACTGTAATTTTTGGAGTCCATGGATTTATGCCCTATAACACTTGTAATCAGAAGGAGGAGGAAAAAAGCATTAAAATTTTAATGGAAGAATTTTAATTATTATTAGTTTTCTTCATACAAAGGTAGTCTATTAGGTAAATTGTTAGACAAAAGTCACTGATGGCTGACGATATCTGAAAAGAAAAGGTATTGACCATTTTGCAGGCTGGATTGGGTTCAAATAATTATATCAGTAAGAATAATTTCTAGTTCAGTCCTTGGGTAGATTGTGGTAGTAATTAAAAAAGACCACAGAGTGATTTCTAAATGCCAATACTGTTACATTTCTTAAGGGTTGCATATCCTCATCTCATATGTCTGACTGTCTGAGACTAAGGATGGATCATGAGAAAAGTTCATGTTTCTAAATGGGAGGGCAGGAAAGGATTGCAGCAGCAGCACTGTATTAACTGATGTCGTATATATCTGTGGTAGACTGCTTGGATGAGGGAGCCTCATAGTTGCTTCCATCACAATAATATAATACTTTTATAGGATTTGAAATGACTTTATCAAAAAGTGATTTGTAGCATAAATTAGGTATTGTGTGTAAAACCATGTATGGTCTTTTGGCATAACAGGGAAAAATTCAGGCTTAATGCATATATTATCAACTTAGTTCTCATTGCGGAAATTGGGGGAGTAATTATCTTCATGCCTGGAAAAAGCAAAGTGATCAAAGAAAGGTTTTCCCCTTTCCTTCCTCTCAAGAAATATATATATATATATATATTAATGCAGCTTGGTACACAAGAAAGCCTTATGTCCAGGAAAAGTAATTTACAGTTTACAAAAGATCAGACTGTTCTTACTGCTATACAGCATGGGGTGCCTTGTCTGAACTCTATTGTTAGGGTTTTGGCTTTGCTCCTCTATAATATACCAGATGCTTAACTGGGACAGAGGGACAGATTAGGGAATATCTGTCTTCACTATGGAGTTGGAATAAAATTTGCATCGGAATTAATGGGAAAACATATTCCTATGACACATAAAAGCAAAGGAAGATTAATTTTCCTTTTAAAAACATAAAGTAACACATGAATATAGACATGAGAGAAGGCAGGAGTGTCTAATAAATAGAAGGTTATTTAATAATAAAGTGATTTTTCAAGGCTAAACATACTTTCCCAGACTCAAAAAGAGAATATGAAGTTCAGGATCTTTCTTATTGGCCAAGATGTATTTTCCAAAATACAGCTTATAAAAGGTTGTGTCACTGCCTTATGGTGATGAGATAAACTAAGTACTCTGGCACTCGTGGTGATATGATGGTGATACCTGGGAATGCCTCTTCATGTCCTGTTGTCTGGGGCACACTGGGTAGGTTACTCAACTGGCCATGAAACTTGTCATGTTGCAAATACTTATGAAGTTACTACATAAGCCTACAGAGTTTAACTTGACCCTGATAAGTCTTTACAGTTGACCAGGAATCTGTGATGGGACATCAAGTCCTGAGGGATTAAAGAATTTGTTATTTGTGTATTTCTCTCATGCAATTTGAGTGCTCTCAAATTATCCCAAGTTCAAAGTTAGATGGAATTTCAGTGCAACAGACAATTTTACCTTTCAGTAAACTCAGCACTCTGATCAGGTTGAACCTGCTCTGCTGGAAGCAGTGCTGAGGACTTCAGATGCACCCATGCATGGCACGCTCCATGGCAAGGGACAGAGTCACTTTCCTGGATTTTGAGCTACCTGATGCACATGCATGGTTAAGTATCATTAATCTTTCAGCAGAAGTAAAACCCTATCATTTGCATTTCAATATGTACAATGAAAAAAAATCTGAAACCACATTTGAGTATATCTATTAGAGAGCTACACTTCAGATTCTATTCTTGCAGGCTTGTGGATGTGAACACTGGAAAATTTAGCTCAAAATGTGCATGGCTGTACATCCATGTGTTGCTCTAGAGGCAAAGATGTAGACAGGGCACAATGCAGACTTTCTAGGATGCTGTGCCCTGATTACAGAGAAGATGGGACAGCCTTGCAAACCAGAGGCTGGCTCTGAGCTGTAGAATTGCGTGCCTGAGCTGTGTTCTGCAGTTCACCTTATTCTGTCCTTTGACAAGCAGCTACCTCAGGGCTTCAGTGCCCTCAGCCGCCCAGAATATAGTCAATACTTAAGGGAAAAAGAAGTAGGAATTGCAGCAAAGATAAAGGTCACTTTGAGACAATAAAATGACATGACAGAAAAGCAAAAATGCACAATTGGATACAGAAAGCAGGCAGACAAAAGGCCTTATCTTTTATGAGTGTACACATATTACTTCTACATGGTTTGAACCTGTGTGCTATAACTACAAACATATGTTTACAAAATTCAGGGTGTTGTTTGCCTATACTTTGGGAAGGTACTTCAAAGGATGAGATCTTTTTCTATATCTTGCTGATAAAAAGAATCAAATCACAGGTTTAAGGTTGTCAGTACAAAGTTAAATAGGAAATACGGTTTTCTGTGGAAGATGTCAATAAACAATCAAATTTTATTTCCAAATTATGTCTAATGACTGCTTTAGTAGATGCAGATTTTTGCAATCAGAAAATATGCACTTGTATCTCATATATGCCAGGTGTTTAAACTTTTTTTTACAATCCATGTATTTTTATACAACAATGTACCTGTAACCTATGAGCCTTCTTACTTGCTTCTCTCCAGTTTCTATAAGCCTTGTTGATACAACCAGTAATGAAATATGGTATGAACATGGAGGTACGGGAAAAGAGAAAAAATTGTGTTGAAGTATAAATTAAAAAGTTTTCTTTAACCAAAAATAACCAAATATTTTTGTAATCAAGGTTGATTACTTATGCTGAAGGCTATAGACTCTTCCTGTTGAAATTCAATTTAGCAAGAATCTTTTTTTATTATTCATCCTGGGAAGGTATCACAATTTCCCAAAGCTCAGAGGAGCAGGACATCTGTATGCAAGAAATAGGTCTTTACTGAATATCTGTGAAAGAAATAATGCTTACAATGTAGATGATTCTTGTACTTGAATAAGAAATAATATTGGAGTCTAAAATCTTCCAAAATATGAGAAAATTATCCTGGAATTCTATTCCTCTAAAGACAAAGAAACAAAGATATGAACAGATCACGGCTCTTCTTTGATTATGGAATGGTTATACATAGGTGATACATTGATTATCATGTATGTTGCCTTTTTCTGAGAGAATTTACAGCTTTGTTTTCAGATATGCAGGGGATGAAATATAAATATAAACTTTATTAGATGAAGTTGGAGTAAAGAAAGGAAATAGAAACTGACATTATTTCCCTTTATATTTTAAAAATGGACAAGTAAGTGTTCTAAGATATAAATTGATCAGAAAGTATGGTCAAATTATACAATACTATTCAGCAAGGTCATAGTTTTGTAATCATTGAACATCAGATCCCATGCTAACTAATACTGAGAAGTAAGAGTAATTGTGTTGGAAATAGGTCATATATGATGACAGGAAGTATCAAATTGAATATTATTAAAGCTGTATAGCAATTAGTCAAGAAAAATCCAAACAACTGTCAGAAGACACTAGTATGGCTTTTCTTGGCAACAGCTCAAACAGAGAGGCTATTTGAGTATGCTGTTGCTAAATTAAATACATTTTCTGTGGTTAAAATCCTAGTAACTGAGGTTGTCACCACAGGACATCAAAAGGCATATCCCAGTTTCTGAAGAAGGAATCTCTACATCAGTGTTGTAGCTCAGAAGCTACTCCTCTGAAGTGTGAAAGAAAACCCAAAAGCAAAAACATTAGCAATTTTCTTTTTCTGAGAAGTGGTATACATGCACTTGCAGATTTTTGGGACCTTCCAAACAGAACAAGGTTGGAAGTCATTGTTTCAGGAAATTTCCCACTACATAACTAACATTCTTCTGACTTTAACCATCTCCAATTTTCACAGCATTTCCTGCTCCCTTTCAGAATGACAGTATTGTGTTGCAGGGAAGTACTTTTAAAGATGAGAGTTTCTTGTGTATCTTGCACACAAAATGAACCAAATCACAATTGAAGCAATATTGATTCTGTCCTATTTCAAAGGCAGGCACAGATAAGCAAAGCTCATAAAATATACAGAAATTGAATGCCAATAGCACAGCCTGTCACACTAACAAACTTCTAGAGGTGACAGAGATGAACATACAAGCTTAGCCACAAGTACTCAATTTTAAAGCAGTTCTTTAGAGCCATCTGGGTTCATCCAGAGTACTCCAAATACTACTTTTTCAGAAATTCGACTGGAAAAAGCTGCTATCAGTTAAAGAGCAGTGTCCCTTAACTGTAGGCTGAAGGCCTGGATTAGTAAAGAACACCAAAGAAGCTGTGATTTATTTTGGTGGGTTTTTTTTTTTTTTTTTCTTTCTGGTCAAATGTTAAAGAGAATTAATATGTTTTTTTGATCTGATATTGTGAGTTATTTAATTATTATTCTATTCAAGTCACCGAGGCTGGTTACAGAGACTAAAAATGCCTAATTCTCTGAGCAAGATGTAACATCTCATGAGATTTGGCCCTCAGACTCCCCAGACTTCTATACATACTTCTGTTAACCTTGTTTTGTCTTAATATAAAGATATTGACAAATACTTTGTTTTGAACAGTATATTTTTTCTATCTGATCCATCTAATGACCCTAATAGTACAACATTGTCTCAAATACCTTATTATTATAAGCATTCTTCTTTCAACACACACAAAAAGAAAGAAAAAGTGTACTACACAGCCTTCTTTTCATGGATGATGGTAGTGGCTCCTGGACTCCAAGTGAGGTACACAGCATTAATCTAGTGAGTAATTATACAAAGTAAAAAGCACACACTGATTCTCTCCATGGGAATTTGGACTGCATTGATTTTTTGGCAGTGGAACGAGACTATTTTTGGTAGCTTTATTGAAAGGAATCCAGGAAATCAGTTTCATTTTAGTAACAATATCTGTTAATGAAATACAGGGGATTTCACTTTGGTTAGCTATCTTGTATGTGAATACTAAATTGGAAAGCTCTTCAGGAGGTGCCCAGTTTACACCATGCTTAGCTGGCAGAGCTGTCTTTCCACAGGCAGGCTGTCTGTCTGTCTCCATCTAATTAGGGCCTTTCTCCTTCAAAAACTGCCAGACTCTATTTACATCTTCTGTTTTCCTTGTGACCTTACACAAGAATATCTTCTTGGCCCCAGAGGCCGGGACATGGGAATATCTGTTTATATAAAACACAGAGTAGTGGCCCTACAGAGTCTGCTTTCTCTCCTGTTTGACCTCAGTAAACCTACAGATCTAGCACAACCCTGCTTACTGTTAGACAGCTTGCAAGTGGACTTCTCTTCACTCCTCCATTTTTTCTGGTCTTTTATGGCAGATTTTTCTGTAAGACAGCTTGCTGTCCTCTATGCTTGCACACTGGAAATCTGTCTGAAAGGATGGGCATGAACCAGAACAGTAATATGGAGAATATTTACAACTCTAGTCATAGTAACATTACCTTGGGTCTTCATTTCACCATTAGACAGATGACTTCTCTTTTTGTCATGTGTTTTTTTGTAATTTCTTCCAGTAAAAAAAGTCAGTTTAGTCCAGTTATATCTCTTTGTGCTCTTGGAAAGTCTGCTCTGTAATTTACAGTGAGCTGTGTTTAGCTTTGCCTGAGTGTTAGTCCTTACAGCATTAAAATAGTTTGCTTGTGGTTATGTTTCCCTCTAGAACAGTTTCTACTGAACTTTTAATTGAAATTAAAAGAAGACTAGGAGGCCTTACACATCAGGTGGTTTATTTCAGGATACACTTACAATTGCTAATACTGATATGTTTAAACTATTGCCAAATGAAGAATGAAATCCTGTATGAGAAAGAAAAATGTTGACTAGTTACTGTAAGAAGAAACAATGCAACCAAGTGCCAGTCATGTATCTAGCCAAAATAAATAAATAAATAAGCCTAATTTTAAATTCCATCCGCATCCCAAAGACTTACCCCCAGGAAGGCATCCTGGGAAACAAGTGTCCTGTATATATATATACATAAGGAAGAAAAACACCACCATTTTAATTTAAAAAAAAAAAAAAAAAAAGAAGTTTTGGTGAATACCTTGAGGTTTTCATATAGCAATTTTTAGTATTGCCTTTATAGTAGTCTTCTCCAAAATGACATATGTTTTGCTTGCCATGCTGTGTGACATATCACTATTTTCCTTTTCCCACAAGTCAGTAGCTAGGAGCTAAAAGCAATATTACAGCATTTTCTCTGTGAAGCTCTGTGGAAGACTTAACTGTATTACCTGACTTCTAGAAGAAGACCTCCTGATCATTTGTGAGTAGCCAGAAAGCTGAAAAAGAAGGAAGAAAAGGTGGGGAAAAAAGTTCTGTTTAACTCTTCCCTATTCCCAGACCAGCTGTGGTGCTGAGGTGCACCAGGAAATCTGTGTACGTACTACACAAGGTTGTGGTCAAATGTACCCAAGCTAACAGGAAGCTAGATTTGCAAGAAGCTCTTGGGTATGGCAGGAAGTACTTCCAGTGTATGGATAGTTTTAGTGCACTTGCTAGTCCAGAGTTGGTCCAGGCTCTTCCCAAGGGACAACCAGTTACCCAAAACAAAACCTGAAGGTCAGCATGCGTACTTGTGAGTCTGCAGGGGAAAGAGCTGAGGAGCATTTTTTCTAGATTATGTTGTCTGCTGGGAAGCAATGTCTTCCATATGAAATCCTGATCTGATGGCATCCAAATTAGCATCTAAATTTCTTTCAGTTTTTCTTCCTCTTTTTCAAATTTCACTCTGCTGCCAAGATGTAACAGCCAGCTGTAGGCTGGGTATGGGAGATTTCACTTCTGCTCTCACTGGTGATTCAGATGGATTACCTGACCTCCCATTTTCCACATGCTTCTGTGGCACACTTACCGTGGGTGATGATTCCCTCTGAGCTTGTCATAACGTTCTTTGGGTGGAACCCTAATGCCAGTGCTTTTCAGCTTATCCTGTGACTGTAATGATCCCGATCTCCATCGAGGTGGGCTCTGAAGCAATGTGATTTTGTAGCAGGGTGCTGGTGGGAGAGCAGGTGTCCAGAGGTTTTAGCTTCCAGTGTGAAGGTGCTGTCAGGTGGTTATGAATTAGAAAGCAGCAGTGGTAGCCTGTGGCCAGTTGCCCACCAGCTGCAGGGTGACAGTAGTATTTCCCTGCCTCAGAGACACTCATGCCCTTTGGTAGGCACTCCAGGGAAAGTGCTCATCTTCTCTTAATTTTTGCATAGCTCTCTCAAAGTCATGCAGATTTTTACCTAAATAATAGCAAAATACAGTTTTTCTCAGCAATTGATCTTAAAGCACCACAAGAAAACACTGTTAGCCCTATTTCAGTGATGGTGATACTAAATTCTGGGGAGCTAAAGGGTGTGAGGTGACCCAGCTAGCTTCTGGCCAAGCTCTGAAGAAAGCTTATGTTTCTTGAGCTGCATCCCATGACTAAACTCTGTAAAAGGTGAATTAATACAGCAGGATTTAGCCTGTAATAAAGCACTTGCTGTCACATTCTATGCCCCTGTCTCGGGCAGTAGGATCACAGCTAAGTCTGGTAATTTTCTTGTGATGTTTCTTTCAGTCTTCAAGCTGACCACTGCACTAAGAGGAAGCTGCTGAAAACTTCTGTCTTTACATGTGCTACCATGATAATTCTCCTAATTTGTTAAAAAATGAGTCATTTAGTTGCACAGGAACAATTTGTACAGCTCTTTGAGGTGTGTTGTGTATCACTCATGGTATCTGTTCCGTATCAGCAACTCAGGCCTAATTCTTTCCTTGTTGCTTTCAAGGAAAGTTGAATTCAAGTGTGTTATTAGATGGTGTTGATGCAAGTTTTAGCTTTCATGTTTTTCAGACTCTGTGCTGCCTAGGGGTGTAGTTCTGAGCCTCATATTAATTGCTATATTAAGTGCATTTTAAGCTCTCTTCACAGAATAGGTAGACAAAACAAATCCTTTTCCTGCTGGAGACCAAGGACAACAGTGCAAGTTTTCAGGCCCAAAAGCATAAAAAACAGTGGACTGAAGAGGGAAACTAGAAGGATGAAACCTCAAAACCTGAAGCTGGAATTAGACAATTAAATTCCAATATGTAAATGGACCACAACTTATAAAAGTGTAAGACCTTGTGAATGGTCATCCATTTTTGTGACCATTCTAAGTCCACCTTGGGTGTAGCCCTGGTAAGGCTCCTGCCCTGCCCAAGGTGTACCTCTAAAGGCCTTTGAAGAAATACCTACTTTATTCTCTAGCTCTGTCCAGTTTCTGTTTCAGGTCAGCCTTCCCCAGGCATCACTGTATTCCTGTATAGACTGGAGGAGGAAATATCACACAGCATGGGACTGGGTTGTAGGAAGGGAAAAGAATGTCAAAGTGTGTTAGTTATTGCAAATAAAATGTCAGACAAAATCCAGGGGAGGTTTGAGGAGCAGGACTACTGACTCCAAAGCATAGTCTGAAACATACTCAGCAACAGAGTGTGACCAATCAGAGAATCCCAGAATGGGTGAGACTGGAAAGGACTCCAGTGGATCATCTGATCCAACAATTCTGCTCAAGCAGGGTCATCCTAATGAATGCACCAATGCCACAGAAACTTCTCTGCCCAGTGGAGGTGCATATTAGGAGCATATTGATCAGCAAATTCCTTGCAACTGGAGCTGAAGAAATAGTAGAGATCAGGGAAGCCATTGCAAGTCAGCATTCACAGGTGATCTGCACATAATGCAATCCACTGAGGTGCACATATGAAAATATGGAATATGAAAAATGAAATGTGCACTTAGCACTACTGATATGTTTATGAGAAAATCTGGTGTTACCAAATACAGGAAAATATCCTCTGTGCAATATCCCCTCGGTGACCCAAAGGCTGGGCTCTCAGCCAAGATCCTAAACAAAAGTAATGTGTTAAGATGCACGTACTGTTGATTGGAGCCAAAAGCTGCAGCTTCTTTGGAGGACTGCATGCCTGCACAAGCAATGTGGCATGAGGGCAGGTGTCTCTCACGTCAGTAAAAGATGACAAGTAACACTGTGTCCTCTCAAATATCGAAACATACTGTAAGAGTTTGATCTTGAAAATGTGCAAGTCTGCAGCAGTTATTTGTCCCTTCACTGGGTGCCTGCTGGACACAATTCACCAACACCCAGGTTTCTAAGCTCTGGTAAAGGAGCTCTGGTACCTGTACCAGTACACCTCACTGAGCATTTCCCAAACTATTTCACTGATGGGATTCACTGGGAATTTAGCAATAGTCTCTGTTCACATTGAATATTTCAGGGTTAGAGGGAGGGGAGGGGAGGGG